>JARFOC010001344.1:0-27890 GCA_031763485.1 Osmoderma eremita
ACCTTCTAACCCCGCCGTCTTCACTGAGCTGGTCGGAACGACCCCGAGAAGGGTGGATATCATTAGGGTGGGTTTTTTTATTGTACCTTTTGGTTGGTTTGTGGCGTCTTTGTTCTGACACCTTTTGGGTGTTAGAAATTGACGATACAATGATGATGAAGATGTCACAGTCTCACCAGTTATATTAATTCATATCTGTTGTCTTCATTTTTAATCTAGGAAACCTCGAGTAAGTTTTAGCTTCTAACTTCTTACCCATCGAGGGTTAGTAAACGAGCCGCCACTGGTTTCAATCCAGGCCCGACGCAACGTCAAGTACCTGTGTGTCCGCGCATAAATACTTTACATACAATAGAATCGTGTCGTTACGTGACCGCGGTTCCAAAGCCTCGCCGTGTGTTTTTATCTGCCCGCCGGCTGCTCACAATCAGAAAGAATCAGAAAGACGCGCCCGCACGCTCTTAACCACCAGCAGTCGGAGCGCCCCGCACCGACACACATACGCCGACTGATGAATGGGAAATATGACCGGATCCGAGGTCCGTTCGCGTCTCGAATACCGATGAGCGAAATTACTTCAAAAACTCCCGCCCTATTCCCAGAGTGGCGACATCGGAAGACCACGGAGGCTGTCCGATATCGATGCGACGAATGTTTGATGTTGAGGAATTACCGCCAGGTTGCCGTCGAGGTCGGGGCGAAAGAAGAAGAAGACCAACGACAGTGACAAGGGAAACTTGATTTGATTGAGTAACGGCTGACAGCGGAACAATGCAGTCTCTGCAGAAATGCGCCGGCCTCTTGGAATTCAGACGTGACAGACGTGCAGATTTAGAAGGTTGCGCTTGAAAATTCCGGTTAGCAGACGTCTGGATGATGATGGCTACGTTGCCGGTGAAGAAAATCATGAATGAATACCGGGGTATGGATGACTCTTTACGAAGCGACATTGTCGAGATGTGAACGCCAAGATCTGACGACAATGCCGCGTGAAGAAGTTGCAAATAACCTTGAAGAATCGTAGACATCCCGCGATGAGACAATACCTTCCGTAAATAATTCAAAAACAAAGAATAATAACCAACATTACATCCACCTCAACAAATGTAAATAAAACCGAAATAATTAGATGGCAGACATCCCTATGTTTTAAAGATCAATTCTATACTTATAACAATATTATCTACGTGGCCAAAATCACTGAGATTTGCACTGGCATTTGTTGGAGGTGAATTTCTTCACCTCCTGATGTGCACCAAATGCGCCATTGACACTAAGAGCCTGGATTAAAATTACGACGTAAAATCTGGACAACGTCGATATTGAATAGAATTATAAGAAATGGTAGAAGATGCGGGACAATCTGCAGAAATAGGTTGCATAATAAGGTCTAGCGTCATACTATGGACCTCCATATTAGAACAAGTCTTTAGGTATTTGTTTATGAATGCCTTTATAACTGCACCATTCATTTAATGACGGTGTGTTAACCAAACACTAAATAATAATTGATGGTTCTCATCCACATAAACAAGCAAGAAGAAGTCACTTTCAATCCCCAGTCTTAAAGCATAGCTGAGGAACATACACTTACTGGGTATCGCAGTGCAATCTTCTTAAATAGCCATGTATCATAAAATAATATATAAAATATAAAATATAAATCATGTGAATTATATTTGATTTGGCATAATCAAACACATGCTAAGACATAGAATACCTGTCCTGTCCAGCATTATCTCACCATATCTAAATGTAAATGGATCCACCAGGAAGATCTCTTGAATCGCTTGGGATCGTTGGCTGAAACACTTGTTTCTAAAGAATTATAAGATCGCACAGGTACTGATAATATCGAGCTCATCGTCAGACCTTCGTAGCAATTTTCAACTTATCAAGTACCATAGTAAATATAGCTAATCCTAAAACTAATACGACCCATTATTACAAAACTCGATTCTGGAGGCATAGATCTCGTCGAGAATCCAGGGTGTGACTGTAGTCATCTAGCCCTAGACCCAGGACAGATTGCTACTTTTTGCCTTTATTTATGATTTTGTACGTGCAGTTAGGAGTCAACGAACTTAACACAGACCGATGTTAACAGAATAACCGAAGAAGAGATTTCATTCTTTGAAAATATTATTAATCGTAAATATAAACTTACGGCTTGTATTAACGTTGACTTGGCCGCTACAGCAACCATACCATATCCAATAAAGATCGAGGACATATTTTAAAAGCTTACAGTCCACGGATAAGAGCATTTTGAGGAGCTTACCAATTTGTTACTTGTCATATTTTATTAGTGCTACGTAGAAGATAACTATATAAACCGCATAAGTATGACTTACTATGAAAATAAATGCTCGTGATATATGTAAAATCAATTGTCAAACAATTTCTAGGTATCTACTATCTCTCTCTCTCTCGTAAAATACAAGCAATCGGCCTGAATTAAAAAGACATAAATTAGATTTCCAAACGAATTTATTGTCAGCCGAAGACTGTGTGCCCTTTCAAATCGGCACTTATTGGCCTATCGATTGTTGTTTGTGACTCACTCAATTTCCAAACGATCTCCAATACAGGTTGATGAATACAGGCTAATTGCTATAGGATGATATTTGGGCATCTATCGTTACATGCGCGTTCAACGTCACTTTAAATTATTACGCGTGAGGCACTTACAGGAAAACACCGTCAATTTTATCATCAGCGATTAAGTAATTTACTGCCATACTTAATGGCGGTTATGCTCTGTTGGATATGTACTTGATATACATAAAAAAAACATGTATAAAGTTGCTGTTAGCGGAATCCTTGGTGTATACAGGGAAATATATACAGAATATACAGAGTGAGTTTAATGTAAAAAGCGAAAAATTGCCACACTTATGTGGAAAATATGACTCCACTAAAAGACTGAAATGTTCAAGTCAAGTAAAATTTATTAGCGGCCATAATTAAGTAGACTATTGCATTTTAAAATGCCATTTTCTCATTTAGAGAAAATTTATATGTTAAAGGCATATCTAATTTGTAGAGAAATTCACTGGAAGCGTTACAGTAAGATCAAAATTTCCGCAACGTCCATTACCAATAAGCAATCTAAATCTGTTCATACAGAAAATTGGGAAATCATGAATAGGTTGCACGATACGAAACACTAATTTTTTTCTAAAATTGGACTTCTCCTTCGAAAGTTTACATTGGTCAAGTCGTGATTTTAGTCAAATAAGAAGTTATTGATATTATAGATAGTTAACTAACCATATTCTCCCTCCGTTTGGGATTATTAACTGTATTAACTTATACTTCAAAGTCTTTACAAACTTTTTTTTAATTTTAAAACACAACTTCTATTGCTGAGGTACAGGACAAAATGCGGAATTCGATACAAAAAACGACTACACAAAAATAATACAATAAAAAAAAACTTTAAAGGAAAATAACATCTAAAAGTATACACTGAACACCAAAAATAACTAACATTTAATATTAAACATATTAATACTTACTTAAATACTCGGAGTTTGTTTTGGATTTGACATCAATTATTTTTCCGCACTGTACTGGGAACGCTAAACTATTTTCATCTCAAATTGAATACGCCTATACGATTTGTTATTTGCATTATTATTGGAGTTTCCCTTTATTTCCGTCTCAGCCGATAAAGGCGAACCCTGTTCTCTATACGTATTTCTTATGATAATAATATTTCCAATTTATATTTTACAATACATCTAAAAATTACATTTTTTTATTTCCACCCTATATAGCAAAATTTCGTCAGAAATATAAAATATATTTTCCGACCTTTCAATTTTAAAATTTCCAACGCATTTCAGACGCAAAAACTTCGCCACAAACTACCACCCATGTAAAGTAACGATTTTGCGAACAGCTCGAGGCCATATTCTTAACAAGATACAATTTAGGAGAACCCGAATACGACGTCTCGTCGTTGACAGGTGCGCATTAAAAATTCATCAACAAAGAAGAACGTTCTCTTTAGGGCCCGTAGGCAACGACAATCAACCGACCCAACTGTTCGCCACTGAAACTCGCATTTAGTCTCCCTATATATTCCGAACGTAGTAATTCATTCGCCAAGAACGAGTTCATCCTGTCTGGAGACGCGGGGCTATAGGATCCTTTTTTAATTACGAATTAGCATTAAACGTTGGTCATAAATAAAGATCGATTACAACTCCACCGTACAAATATGTACGCGGATGTTAGATTTTAAGAAAATCAACAACCATCGTGCTGGAGTTGGGTAAGATTTTCTGATTTACGACTTTTGCGGGAATATAATATTATTACTCGCAAGCGACGCCAAAGATTGTAATTATGATTAATTAGTTCGTCTTGCGCCTAACTGACGAGCCACTCATGAATAAAAGTGATTAGCGATGTTAATTTTGTGTTGATGTATGCGGTAACTCGTACTCAAGCGTTTGATGTATCATTGGTTAGAATTCACCGTCATAAACAGATGATGTACGGCTTTGAATTAATTCCGGATATATTACAAAATTCCCAGGGATCTCAAGTAAAGCGTATAGCAGAATATATGAGAATATACGAGAATATATTCTTCAAAGGAGATTTTTTAAATACTTTGACGTTGCTTAAAATTATCTAGACTGTCTAACCCATGGCATTCAAATTTTGTACAAAAAAAAGCACAGAATATTTGAATAAACGTTTAATTTTAGTTTATATCGCGTATAAACAAACAACAAAATTTCATTTTGTCCCAAGAGGTAAAGTCGGTGGACTTGGTAGTACTTTACACTTATTTCATGTCTGTTTTCAGAATTTTAATATCAGGTAGGGTTTCAGAGCGACAAAGCAATGAAATTTTGTGAAAGTATATATTATAATATGTGTATAAATCATGAAAAAATGACATACAAAGTGATATATTTACTTGGAAGATGTGCTGATATATGACTGTACTTTGCTTCAGAAACAACTCTCTTCAGCGTCCAGCAATAGTCTGCCAACATAGCAGGGCTCCATTTGCCTTGGTATCATCATCGTCGCTTAGTGTCATGTTTTGTGGAGGTTTAGGCACAGGTAATTCCGGACTGTGAGGTACTGTAGGATATTTTACAGTATGTTTGGATTTAGAAGTCATACCACTTATATTTGTTAGACAAAAATAGCAATCGGTAATATGATCTGATGGTTCTCTCCAAGTCATAGGAATAGCAAAAGGCATATGTCGTTTACCTTTTGTCCACGCTGTAAGAAGTCTGACACACGTAACACAGCAAATACTGGGAGTCCAGCTTTTGTCTTCACCACCTACTTTACTCTTGAAATACTGTTCATAGCACTTTTTAAGGAGAGGCGTGAAAGACCGTTTTTGATATTTAAATGTCAATTGGCCCAAGATCTAGCGAAAAGAGTTCGGGTGGTTTACACATTTCCTTGACAATTTTACAGGTGATCAAATGTTCGCGGTTTCACTACAATAGCATGAACGCACTACAATGCAACACTCTTTAAAACGTTAGCCACGCCAGCGTATATGCTCATTCACCGAGCTCTAGCCGACAACTGAAATAACAAGAGATGCTATCTAAGAATGGGCAATGCAGGTCTCAACACGTCAAGACATGTTCAAACATTAACCATTGCAAGCTGCTTGATCAGTTCCGAACTCTAGCCGACAACTGAAATACCGTCACGACATGTTCTCTTATTACTACATATCTATGCAAGCATATTTTAGGTGGATAATATCCTGGAACATAAAAAATTAAACTCATGGAGAAATTCTGAAAACATAATTGATTTCAGCATGCAAAAATATATAGGAATCAAGCATTTTTGTGCTTGGAACAAAAAAAAATCTTTTTAACCAGTGTTATGGTTGATAGAAACGTGTAATAAAAGATAAAATGTCTGCGCGATGTCGGTTGAAATGCCATTTACGATGTACCAATTATTAACGTATATGACATCTGTTTAATAATCGTTGAGAAAATACCCTTATTCAACATTGCAATATTGTCTAATAGATACAACGGATGAACGCTTACACAAAATCAAACATACTGTATCGGATCACTCCTCCCTCATAATTAATTTGGAATTAAATTTATTATAATTCTTCTTTTGATTCTTCTTAATAGTTCTTTTGGTTTTTAGTTTGTGTGTTTTATATATGATTTAGTGATTTTGGGCGAATTATTTACAACTTTAAGGGATAATTCTTCAAATTATTACCACAGATTTGCAAAAGAAAGGAAAAAATCAGAGGTAACAGGTATAAAAAAAAAATTTATTTTTTAACTTGATATTCAAACAACAAGAAGAATATTTATAAATTTCTACAAACATCGGATTCAGAATTATTTTTAAACCGCGCCCGCACAAAATATTTTTAACCTCGATACAAAGTGATCGACAAAAGAAATCGGGATGTCACAACACAACATCTCCACAGACGCTAACGTCAAAAAACCTTCAAAAAGCACTTCGACAACGAACAGCACGGCACGAAAACATAAAATACAAAACTAAATCGTAATTTCTGGGTTTGGAACACGGTACACTCCTGGCCGCGCTCCAAATAGCGACACTCTGTCCGCTTTATTAGCAGTCACAGGCGATATAATTTGCGTACCGGACCGTGTCCGTCATTACATTAATTCCATACTTCACACCTGTTCAAACTCCAAATACGTATGCGCCTTTTTCCCTCATTATTGTTATTGCCCGCCTGGTTTCGTGTTCCTCGTATCTAGTTGCCACGTCTTTACGCATCAGTCGATTTTAATAACTGTAATAATGATATAAATAAGCCTCCTTTTTGCCGTCGTATCACACCAATTATCGTGGTGAAAAGACGGTGTTATTTTTTGTGTTCGAAACCGGCAATTAATAATAATATAAAACACTTGTCGATTATATCAAGATGGATAGAAGCGCCTGTGTATGTAATTAGGCATCTGCTTAATGATGGGCAGACAGCTGTTTGTGAAAACGTAATGACAGGACATAAAATATCCTTGGAAATAACTACATTAAATATGATTTGTTAATTCTCGGGGCTTTGTACGCTATCTTTGACGGCCTACGCTGGATCAATACCGATCAATTAGGATACACACGCACAAACCGCAGTACCAAATACGTAATTCATTTTACTACTGCTATATACAAAAGAATAACGTCAGTAGTAATAAATGTAATAAAAACATATTTAAATTTGCTCCTAGTATAAATCTATACATTTTGCAATACGCTTTACAACAAAATTTCATCGCACTCTATCGCCTGACGTTGACCGCTCCCGCAACCACGAAATCGGTCAGACTAAATAACATCGGGCGGACCTTCATTCCGACGGTATCCATGGTACGATCTCGACATTTATTATCTTTGGAATTTCATGATGATATATCGAAGTTAACGGGCGTGAAAAATGTGGGTGGAACGATTCCAACATATATTATTTACTCTGGTCTTGTCGGTTTTATTAATTTAGAGACAGCGTAGACGAATTTGGTGTCACCTATAATGATTATGACATTTTTTTTTGTTGATATAATTTGAGTCTGCTTCCCTAATTTTAGAATAGTTTTAAAAATAAAAATTGCGTGTGGAAACGTAAAGGAATGATGTGAAAATGGCTGAGATTATATAGTTATGTAGTTATATAGCTTTTTTGTTATTACTATTTAATGTTATACGCTAACAAAATCACTGCGAAACACGGAGTAATAGGCCCAAAGTGCATAATACAGAAATAGCCTCTGATCATAATTATGAATGAGTTAATGCTATATTTCAATTTTTGCGCTTGGTCGTTTTAGTTGGAGCTTCAAACATGGATGCGTCGATCTTGACCTGATAATATAGAAGATCTGTGGTTCCACCACACCAATTTAGAATATGTTTTGCACTTAAACAGTTTTTCCACCATGACAGCTTTACACACACTACCAAACAGCTTCTCTTACCTTCCAAAGAAAAAAAGAAAGCTCGCAAAGAAATAGCCAGAACAAAGATAAAAGTGGAAAGTGAACAAAGATTCTTAATTTACACATCGTTAATTATCGGCCCAGGGAGCGCTGGAACCGATGGGGTCCACTTCATAAATGTCGAGTTCCAAGACTGTTAAGACTAATTAAAGGTGTACTGGGGCCGTGTCGGGCGGGCGGCAAGCGATAACTCAGTGGACTTTATTGGTTCTTAAATCGCGCGCTATCCCCGGCCATGCCTTTAGTTCTTTTTGGTCGCGCATAAATTTATCCACACACTCACTCGTGAACGTATTGCATCTAATTAAGTGGTAGTAGGTAGCACAAGAGATAAAGTATACGGCATCGAAGTAAGATCTGTAAAATTGGAAGGCTTGTTTTAACGTCTAGTGTTATCGGGAATCGGTGATGAATTGTTTTAAAACTAAAAAAGAAGATACCAAATTTCACAGATACCAAAGTTTCAATTACATTATAAGCAAAAATCTTTACCACGCCGTAACAGTTCCACAATTACATATGTCAAAGTTTCTTGTTATTATGACTCTGTTCCAACACACAGTTTGCTGACGGTTCGAGATGACGTGAACCAATCGGACAAATTGGAGTCCTTGTGAACATAAATGTTTATGATTGGTTTACGTGATTACGAACCGCCAGCAAACTGCGACGAATCTATTTAGTATCTGTCAGATATTTTTATATCTGACAGATGACAGATGACAAACGCTATTTCACATATACTGAATATTCTATCTGTCATTTTGACAATTCATCTACACTAAACAGTTTTTTGAATACAATCTTTGATATTTTTTCTGTCATCTATCATTTTAACAACTGACAGATACTAAACAGATTACTTAAAAGTCATTTCTATTTTCTCTCTCATCTGTAATTTTGACACCTGTTGCTCAACAGGTTAGTTAAATGTACCTTCTGTTTTTTTTTCTGTCATCTATCGTTTTCACGAGTGACAGATACTAAATACAATATCTGATATTTTTTCTTAACCACTGACAGATTCTTACCCGATTACTTAAATGCAATTTATGTTTTTCTTTCTGTTATCTGTCATTTTGACAACTGACAGGTACTAAACAGATTACTTAAATGTCAATTATGCTTTTCCCTTTTATTAGTCATTTTGACAACTGAGAGATTATTTAAATGTAATTTTTTTTAATTTGCCATTTTGACAAATCACAAATATTTCGCCAACACTTAACTGCGTTTCGTTCCATTTCACACCGCGACGCAACCAAACAATACCAAAAATTAGTAGGAACGTAACTCAAACAGGCGTACCAACCAACTCGCGACAAACGGTTCGCCGCAGGCCACGCGCACTCTGGCAATACATAACGATGGCAGCGACAATGGGAACGACCCGAGGGGGCGCCCATTCCTTTCGTTCGTAATTTACACTTTCGATATTTATATCTTCATTTCCATTTCGAAAATAATACGCGCCCGGATGGTTAATGTGACGTCCGGACCGCCGGCTACAAAGAACCCAGGTGTGAACAATGACTAATGGGCATAACTCCGCGGGATGTACCAGTACTTACGCTTGTTGGAGTATAAATCTTACGACGAACTCGCGATCGTTCGTTGTACGGCCTTTCTCATTTTAATACTATGTAGTTGTGCGGGGTCGCAGTATGTTACACGGTGACTCGGCTTCGTGTCTGTCTGTAGATGTGTGTATACGTGCGATAGCTAATAAAAGCGGACATTAATTACGAGACGGCTTGTCAATTCGCCACAGCCGATTCCGTAAGTCATTAATAAACTTGCAGTCACACCGAACCGAAAAGTTTAATTATGTATGTATGTAATATCATTTTTATAACACAATTGCTTAAATTTTCATCCCGACACCAACTCAAACATATTTCTGTAATTAAATACATCATTTATCTCCAAATACCAAGTATTATATAAAGAGTGATTTTATCCGAGCAAAATCACCGACCGTAAACTGCTTTAGATGCGTCGCACCCGGTTATTTTGCCTACCATCGCACACACCTCAGTACCACACCCAATTGTAACAATTCAAAGACCGAATAAGTTATGCAATCAAAAAGAAGTTATTCCGTTTTAATTACTCTTACATATTGTACTTAAAATTATTATACGCCTCTATATGGCTGGAAATAATCTGAAAATGCCATCGAAAACCTCGATTTAAGACAGATAAGGACAGAGTACGACCAATGTAACGCGATAGCGAAGAATTCCTACACCCATATGCACTAACACACACGCTCGTACGCAATGAATGAAACCATTAAAAGCAATCAACGTTAAGCTGCCGCTAATCAATTAGCTGTCCGCGACGTGTCAAAGCGAATAGGTTACAGCCGACTGCTAATTGGCACATATCGATTATGCTCAAGTGATTTGTGGCCAGACACACAAAGACCCGTAAAACTCCTACCGCTGGCAGTCCGTACATATTACGTATACTCTAGCTGTCGTTATATCGATTTGCATATTAAGCGCTGCTGTCGCTAACGGGCGGCGCACAACCTGTGCAACACCTATGTATAATGTATGTATTTGAGTGTACAGGGGTCGCGCTCTACTTGATACCGAATACTTGGTAGTTAACACGTATACCGTGCTTTGGCTCATTAATCTGACCTATAGATCGATAAAGGTATCATTGGAACGTAGCACAAGGATTTCTTTTGCATACAATTTATGTTAGCAATCAACTTTCATTGTTAAACACACTTACATACATCTCTCAGTGTTATTTTACACGGTTTATAATCTACAATGTTAATTTTATATGTGCGAACCGGTATTGAAGTGAGGTGTGTGCGGCGGTACGCAAATTATTCGGGTGCATGACATCAAATGCCGTATACAAATGATGGATCCGTCCGATAAAAATGACCACTTGGATAAAGTATGATATTAAACACCAGGATTTATTTAGAACACTTATTTTCGTACTTCTCTATTTATACATATGTATCTGTCTCTCTTTGTACGCCTTTGCCGTCCAGTCTAGAATAAATTGCCTATCTAACGAATACAAATCGCACACGTAAAAATCTAGGGAGGTACACGTCGAAAATATTTACGAGCGATAAATAACTGCGCCTTGAACCGTCAAAACAACAGTTGCAACGTTCGACCGGGGCACTACACGGCTGTCTAGCATCTGTAACCGTCTCTAGTCGTTGTATAAATTATATTTACACGGAACGCCCATTACTGATTGACGAGGTAGTCGCCGGACACGTAACAATGACAAACGAGCCCGGCAGATTAATCTGGTTTAATTTTTAGATGCATTTGTCACCTCTGACGTTATATACCTTGGCCGTGTGTAGAGATGTCTAGAACAGAAGCAAGCAACGCCGGGGAGAGTAAAGGCGATGCGAACAACAACAAGCAGCCGATCGAGCCAGCAACAAACCGCTTCTCTACCGCCGGCCGCGTCGGTAAAGTACCGTCACGTCCATAAATTTCATCTGAGATAAGGATTTAAAGCATGAGAGAGAACTGGCTGGCTGCGGTACCGAAATTAGTAGCGAGTCGGACGGGCGACGGCCGTAAATCTCGAATAAATGGGCAGCATTACAAAAACACGCGGCTCGACACGACCCTGTGGGCGGGTATTAATGTCTTCCACACAGGGGCGATGCTCGATGACAGCTGCGACATCCTTAGGAGAAGGAGAATGTCTTGAAATCTGTTTTAGTGTCTTCTCCTTTAGGATAGATAAACAGTCTCGCCGTGGAGGCGGTTTTATGCTCGTTATAAGTCTATTCTTATCGATACTTTTCATAAGGATACATCCTAAATGCATAAGCAAGTGTGGTACTGAGGTGTGTGCGATGATAGGCTAAGCAACCCGGTTCGAGTCATCAGAACCGGTATACCTTCGAAGATATGTTTCGGTGAAAATTACCGTTCGCAAAACAATCTACATAAATTACAGTTCTGCATCCAGTAATCTCTAGATCTCTGATTCTAGGCGGGAGTTGCGAACGAAATTTATACGCGTTGACACTAAAGCGTTACATAAACCCTATTTACATATCCATTTTTCGTTGCACGTCGCCAGTAACACCGCTCACTATTATCATTATTATTATTTAAGACAACTCATTGCACTCGCACGACCCATTCTCAATCTCGCCCGTTCTCCGCGCGCACGGAGGCGTAGGGACATGAATAATTCCGAGAGATTGCGATTGCATAAATTGTGTCGTTTATGCATTCGTTCGATTACGAATAGATAAATAGCAAAATACGTGGGGTAAAACTGCCGCAGTCGAACGGAGAGAAAGTCACCCAGGTGATTAAACGGGGGCACGGAGCAATTTGTTATTACAAAATCTATGCTCGCTCTACCAGTAGACGAGTAGACAAGACAGACTTTTACATACATGTGTGCCACTATAGTAAATATGTATGTATAATATGTTATGCTGTGTCCTGTGTGACTTGCTTGTACGATATTATCTCTAGCTGGCGTTTAATACCGCTGCTACGGTTCTAAAAAGAGCATTGATGTATTCAAAAGTGTCCGCAAACGACAGATAAGTTTATGTTAATGTCAGGCTGAGCTATTAAGAATTAACGACTTTCCGACTGACAGCGTGGCGTTGTGATCAGGGAGGGAAAAACATTCGAATGTCGAAGTTAGCGTAGGCCGGAGGCGATGCTGGTTATAAAATAAATTCGTGCTTAGGTTTAGAAATATTAATATAACGTTCATACTTTTATGTAAATTTATATGCAATATAAATATTGTAAAATTGTATGTTAATACAGTTTTTTCTGAAACCAATCACCGAATGTCGGTTGTAGAGGGCGATATAAATCAAGTGATGTTACAGGTATTAAAAATGCATTTAGTGATAATTGTAGGTATGATGAAAGCTTCTAGATCAGTGGATCTCACGGGCTTATATAGCAAAAACCTGACCATGAATCCCCAAGTGAAATAATTCGAGCACTAATTTCCAGTCCCATATGCAGGATATAAAATTGGTAGCTGTTTTTGTAACCAGAATTTGTGGTATCCTTGTTCAAACATTGGTTTCAGTTCCTCAATTGTGGTTAATTCATAAACTGCTCCTGTATTAGTATGGAAGTCTAGTTGCAAAATGATCCAACACCTAATCGGAGATAACCAAATGAAGAATGTCTTCATATCTTTGGCTGAGGTCAGTATGAAAAGCCGTTAAGTGCAATCAAAATGGGTCACCGCTTTACATCACATACCAGTCCATACCGATAAAGAGTGTAAACTACTTTTTTTGTTAAATATAGTAGTTGTATGAAAAATACCACGTATTGTACAAATGTATTCTTTTCCGAACACAATCGCCGAAAGTATACGGCAGCAGTTACTGGGCAGCCGGTTAGTTTGCTTACCATCGCATAAACCTCAGTACCAAACTCAATGTATGTAACATTAAATACATCTAAGACGGCTATATAAATAAATCAATACATTAGTGCGGTTACCGGTATTAAGAATACATCTAATGATGTTTATAGGTACGTTGAAAGCCCCTACATCATATCGCATACCGTTCCCCCGATAAATTCCGAAGTCAGCGTGCGTTAACGATCTCAAACCAGAAATTTACGATCGCCGTCTGCGGCCTCGATGTATTTTGATAAAGTTTTAAGTATAAATAACACGGCGTTGCATAAATACATATACACACGGATTATTTGCCGTGTATGGCGGATAGATGGCGCAGGGGTTTCTGTTGGTAATAATAAATGGCGGTCGCCGTATAATTTATCTCGGTGGAGTTTTTAATGGTGCCCCCATCAGTCGGCGGCGACCGGAACGGCTTCATTATTTATATTACCTCGTTATCCACGAATTTTAAATACTTAATCAATTCCGTTGCGCTCGGAAAAAATTATATCCACACCTGCTGACAAAAGCTGGTAATGTTACCCGTGGAGAAGGGCCATCCATCTTTGGCCGGACGGACCACCCGACCGACACACACCGATATAGTAGCTCCCACCAGAGTTGCTCGTCCATAGCGTGCGTTGTCGTGTTTTATACAATCGCGAGCAAAAGAAACAAATCAAAGATCCTTCGTTCGGAGAAATTTTGGAAATTATGAGCATCGAGTATTAGGCCGTAATCAGTGCAGGGTATGTCTCGTCTATTTTATAAGTTAGAAACTTAGAAAAGCGCTTTGCCATTTCTAAATTTTGATATACGTAATGTGGAAACCATATCAAACAATCGTACTCAAGACTTCTTACTTCTTAAATGTGTATGGATTTTCGACATTTCGACAGCTTCCGATCCAAGGGGCCATGGATCTACACTGACGAAACGTTAACGTATAGCTGGTTGCCTACTATGCCGCTTAACGTTACATGTAGGAAATACCTATGTGTAATGTTACAAGAAAAGCACGGTATATTTGCTATAATAATATTTAATATAATTGCAGAATACTGCAATCACCATTGGTCTTAATCGAACGACAAATTTTTAAATCTTCCGCGTGGAAAGTTTCAGCTTAAAGTGCTTAGTAGTTCAGTAATATTGCCTCTCTGTGTCCATCATCTTAGTCAGAACAACAAATGCCACTGATTGAACCAATTTCACAGTTCCGATAATAACGAAGTTAGCAAAATTGGTGAACATTTAACTTTAAACACGGCGTGTATAGACAGTCCGGAGCAGCGTACGATTCTGGTAAGGCCCCCAATGGCGATCGTCTTGACAGGCGAGATAAACTAGCGACCGTGGGTGGTGGACTTGTTGTCGCGGACTTAATGCCCGTGTATCCATTTATTTATTCTCCGAATCGTTTTTCGGGATCCACCACGACATTTATGACACGCTTTAATAACTTGTTACGCGCGGCGTGTCCTACCCGGTGACAGGGCAGTGACGCGCCCCGCTAGCTCGGGATACCGAGAAATCGAGTAGCACAGACTGGAAGGGGGTCTGTCTTTCGCTCGGGACGAATTTATCGCTTCTAGGAGCGAGATATTTCTTTATTTATGGACTAGAAGATCACAAATCGAGAAGGCAAAGACAACTTAATTCTTTCTCGAGTTAGTCTTTTGGGCGATTTTGAAATGATTTCATGGAAAATGGATTACGGCTGGCTTTGTAATAGATGCATTGATGCTTTTGATGATTGACGTTATTTCTTAGCACTTATGTGTTGGTGAAACTCGCGTATTTATTCGAATGCTGTTATCTTGCACCATGTCCCGACTTTTGTTCCGGTAGATATCGAATTGTACACGTAAAACGCAAAAAGTAAGTTCAAGACTGCAAATTCTTTATACCCACACATAAAATTTCATAGAAAATGTAAAAAACATGTAGGCACATTACGTAGAAGAAGAAAAATATTTTAAAAACAATTTTTTATTACTCGAATTTATATATGTATTTGTTCAAGATTAGGTGCATCGTTTAAGTCATAAACTTAATATTGACTTGATTATTTACGTCGTTACGATATAGATATCTATAGTCACTAACTCCTTTGGCATTTAGCTAGATGTGTATTTACACGATAAATTCACATTGTATTTTATATAACTGTACTGGAAAGTTCTTCTTAATTCAATTCAATGAATTATGAATATTTAGATACATGGGAATGGATATAACCCATCTCCAGGAATAGCCAAGAAATAATATGGACATAAAACCCATCTCCATATACAGTATGCCAGTGAGGCTACCCGCATATCTATTTTTGATGGCATTTTCTTTTTTCGCTGTTATTTTCGTTACAATGTGATTTAGTAACAAAAACATGTTTATTACGCATTATCAAATCTGTTGAACGTTTCTTCCAAAATCAACTACTAACAGGTCGATCTCGCATACGGTATATCATACATTTACGTGTTTATAATAGGCGAGTGTATTATAGGATATACCCGGCAACGTAGCATGAATAATTCAAGCGCTAATAAAATAAGTTTATTATCACAATGTCCTAAAATACAGTCATAAAATAATAATCGGCCATATTTTACAATAATTAATGTTTGTATTTATTAGTAGCGGGTTTAATAAGCCGTAAATCATTTATAATTATACGTATACAACGCAGATAGCCGCGTAACAGTTTGGGTCGTTTAAAATTTTATGTATTTATGCATATCTGTGCACATACAGATATAATATAACCTATTTTCTACTATTCCATTTGGTTAATACAACATAGTATCAACTCGAAACAAAATAGATTTTATTCTGTTATTATCTTGCAATGCAGGACATTTAAGTGTGTACAAACTGCATTATTTATTGACGCCCGGTTTTGTTTATTTATGATAAAGCGGGTTCTTTAGAAAAGAAGGTTATTTGTAGTTTACGACTTTCCAGCCTTATATATCCGGCACGTGAATATCTTTTAGTATCTTAGAATCGCGCTTGCTTCTCTCTTCTTATTGTAATTTATGCCTTTACAGCTTGACATAATCACCATCTATTTGCTAGCAACCAGCGCCATCTACAGCTGTTAAAACGTATCAGATAAGGAAGCGACCGCTCCCTCTAAGGGATTTATTATTATTAGGCTCTTATATCGAAAAGACTAAGGTGCTAGTGTGCAGGTAGCGTGAATGCTAAGCGATAATACAGTGCTGAAAGGGATTTGAGGATTTTTGTTTAGCACCAACAACAAATTCAATGGCAACTGTACGTCTTCAAGTATCCATATTACTAATTGCACCATTGCTGTCGTCCACGAGTAAAGAACTTCAGTTACGTATTTTAGCTACTAAATTGCCATCCTCAGCAGAATCTACGAAGGAAAATAATGTTAGACGTAGCACCACTTGAACAACACTCGACTTCTGCAAGTGTGTTATTGAAGTGATGTGTGGTGCATATCGCCCAGAGTGCAACGTCTAAGCATATTGATTATTATCGGTAATTGTTTTCAAGAACTTTTATTGTTTCAAGCATTATATTTGATGCCTAAATTAGTTGAAGGAGTCATTCTTCTTTCCAGCTGCCCTCCTCACGTCGGCACCAGAACTCCATCTATCTTCTCCTATAGTCTCCTTTTGACACGCTAACAACAATTCAGCCGAGAGTAGATAGACGTTCTATCTAAAGTATACGCGCAAGAAATTGCAGAATACCTCGCCCAGTAAGATACTACCGCAAATAAATTTCTGTCTCACCGACGCCCCCACTTCTCACTAGAACCCACCATACACCACCCCCTTCCTCCCCCAGCTTATATATCCTGGAAGAAACGCTCCCGGATAACAATAAATAAAGAAATTGTCTTCAGGAGGGTCATATATTACCGCCGGATGAATAAAAGCGACCGGGTGAGGTGCGCGTGATGGATACGCGGTGGCAAATTGAGAAATCTTCTGGCCCAACCTCCCTGCCTGGCCTCCCCGTGCCTCCTTCCTGGCGAGCACTAGCTACGGGGGCTATTCATCTCCGCCGTGGGGAAAATTTATTCTCTGCGAGGTTCAAGTTGCAAGTTCAACCATCTATCTTTTTAGCGCGGAGTTTTACAAGTATACTATTTTACTTTTTCTCGGCGCTCGCTCGTAAATTACCGAGTTTTATTATTCGGGTTCGGTCCGTCTCTCTCCGATCCGTTATTTTCCGTCTCCCGTCGCACGTGTTCGTATGTCTGCGTATAGCTGGGGTTATAAACAACGGCCATAAGTTGGCGCAAATGAAGACTTTCCGCTAGGCATTTATCTTTCGGGGCGAGATATAAATTAGCGTTATGCAGCAAATATAATTTAATTCTCCGCACTGTATAAGCATTGTTATTAAGATTAAGTGGGAGAAACTGATCACCCAGTATATTAATATATCCTGTAACGCGGGACAGGATGTCGAATGTTTCTTCCAGCACTATACCATCATACAAATGAAATCACGTTTTATACTGCATAAAATCTGTTCCCTACTAATGATAATGGATAATAATATACAGGGCGACGCATTGGTGTGGCAAAGCTCGATATATCCATTATCATCCGTTCCACGATTAACTCGATGCATTAAAATAATTTCTAAAAATCTCACTTTTCTAAAAAGGCTTTAAAATACTTTAGGAATTAATGACTTTAATTATAGAGAGTGCTTAATAAAAATGAAAGTAACTAAACTATTCTTCCTTTTTATGATATAAAATGCGAGGTCGTCCATTTGAAATAATTGAGAAATCAATGTATTAGAGTTTTGGCTCCCCCTGTACTGGAGGACTGTTGTTTGCAGTATACAAGACCTTGAACCTACAGTGATTTGCATATTAAATTGACCATAGCTTCCGAAACACGCCATATAAATCAATGAAATTGTTTATTGGGGGGTGTGAAACATGAGCTTAACCTAAATCCGAAATAATATACAGAGTGTTCACCCTGGTGACATGAAACAGCCTATATATATACATGAAAATACTTTTAAAATGTTGAGACTGTCTACAATTTTCGTAAATAACTTTCTTTGATATCATATATGATTACGGATATATCAAGCTCTGTCACACTAATGCGTCACCCTGTATAAGAAATAATTGGTTCAACATGCTCCCTTTCAAACAAAAATGAAAATACATTATAAGGATATAGGAAATGATTCAGTTGTTTAACCATAAATTCTTTTTCTCTTACTAGCATTATCTATTTGAATAAACAAGGTGATTAACTGTTTTTTAGTCGTTTGTTTACATATTTAATTCATTTCCACATTAATTGCCCCGTTAATTGCCTAGATGCGATAAAGAACGAAGCACAGATAACACACGTGACCCCACTTTATCTTTATTTTAACTCTAACAACAACACAAAGTCGTTATCCATAGTTACTCGCGCCAAAAAAATGCCAAAAGCTCCAAACAAATTACTTATGCATGTATTACAAATGTGTATTTATATTTATACATATATAATCTAGCGAGGAATTATCATTTTTGGCCGATTATTTTCAGCGTTTATAATTCAATTATCAGCACACGATTCGATTAATTATGCTATGTTTTTTTGGACGGTTGTCAAAACATGTAAATCAAAATTGTTTGTTTGACTTCATGAATTCGATTGCATAAATTTAATTAATCGATTTCGTCCGTTATCTGCGTGATTTTAGCGCTGACGAGGTCACGAAATCCATCGCACTGACGTTTACAACTTGGACCTTTAGAACTTTTAGCAGCAACAAAACGAATGTTTCGGAATTTCATCATCGAACGCCCCCCAAAAATAATTTACGATAAACACTGCACGGAATAATACTCGCATATCACATAAAATATTTAATAACAGCCCGAATCGAATAAATACGAATTACACGAGAGTTTAAAGTATCGGAATCCACACCGGCATGCTTATGTCTTCATTTCGGCCAATTCGACTCGAATTTACCTACGAATTGCTTCCTCTATTGAGCCGTTTTGTACATTCTAATGAAGCGTACACAAAGAAATATCAAAATTCGTGCGATTGTGGGTGGAGACGCCGTTTAAGGTACGAGTGGAGACGCGGCATGATAATTGGACGGTGTAGGATATGAATAATTTATGATTGCATGATTCCCCTTGTTATAAAATTGTTCAATTTTCGAGGTACATAAAAAAACGACGTTGATGTATTACGTAATAACAGACGATAATTATACTTAAGTAGGCTCATACATACAGCAAGAGGATAGGTAATTAAGTACAAACAGTACAGGCAAATGGGATAAATTATATTCTTCATTATTTTACAAAAGAAGAACTATCGTTTTTTATCTTTATCCCTAACGGTACACACTTTTTAGTTGACTATTACCACCACAATAGTGAGCAGCTTTGCTAAAACAAAAACACGATAGATTTCCTAATATATTCATAGCGAAACCACACACCCACACATTAACGAATCCATAGGAAATTACATTTTAATAATTCATCCAAAACTACAGCCATAACTCTATATCAAAGCAATAAGTTATAAACAAACGGAGATAGAATGCTCTCGCCCTCTTTATGTTATAAAATTATATACACGACAAGTCCGACAAGAAACACATTTATCTACACGTCACTCGTAAATCTGCAGGAACGTGTCGCATATTTTGCATAATATAATCTGCCTAGAGCACGAATGTGACGTTAGGAATATTACGACAGATTAACGGAAAATAGAAAGGATATATGTAAATAATAGCTATTAATATCACAAGAATATTATACGATTTATATAATTCTAAGACGTTGCCAGGGCGACGTCTCAGAAAGTTAAAACATGACACAGAATGACACAAACACTGTGAATATCAAAAATAACACTTAAAAAAGAAGAAATTAGACATGATGACATGATTCAAATTCATTTGTTCTTTGTATTTGTTGAAATCATATTTTTTTCGAAACAATAAATTATATAAAGGCATACGTAACATAAGATAAATAAATTTTACATAAATTGTACGATTGACATCTGTCACCTGTCAAATTAATTTTTCTGATATTTATTGTAACCACACACTTTTCTTAAACTAATTTTATAAATGCATAATTTTACATAAATTGTTTGACATCTGTTATCAGTTAAAATTACTTTTTTGTATTTACTCTAACTACTCTTTGATCTAAACTAGTTTCATAAATGCTACTTCTTTTTGAATCTATTCCAATCACATTGTTTTATGGAGTAAATGTGTAAATACCTAGTTTTGCATAAATTGTGAGTTTGACTTGTGTCATCTGTCATTACGTAATAAAATTTAAAATCTTGCGTAAGTCATAAGTATGTTTATTAAATTTCATAATATCAACTATAAGAATGAAGAATTAAGTTTATTTGGTTAATTTTCTGAAGAAGACCACATGTATGTAGTCGAAACGTAGTTAAATAATTAGAAATTTCAAGTTATCGTTTCGTTCTAAGCGTCGGCTACAACAAGGAACAATTTCGACGTAACCTACAACCTACAATGAAGAAAAATTTTCAAATTGTAAGTTTGACTTATGTCATCTATTTTTTTTTGTATTTGCAAAATATTTTTTTTATATTCTTAATTATAAATTATTTAAATATGTACATACAGTGTAGAAAATAAATAAGTTTTCTATAAATTGTGAATTTGTCACCGGCCAATTGTCGAATGTATTTATTTTTTATATTTATTGCAAACCGCTTTTGTTTTTCTAAACAGTTAATAAATTATATAAATGCAAACTTCAGAAGATATGTTAATTTTACAAAAAAAAAATATCACTGACACCTGTCATCTGTCAAATTTATTTTTGGATTTAAACACTAAATTATCAAAAATTATCAATAACAAACTGCTTGATTGTAAAAAATTCATAAACGATATTACAGAAATCACTATTACTCGTAACAATAAGTATTATCGATTACCTCCATTACAGAGATGCAATTAAATATACAACCTTGCTAAACTAGAAGTATTTGAACTTCTGTTGGCAACATTTCTACCAAAAACGTAATATTTAATGTTGAAAACTTCCAACATTTCTAAATCTGATACATTGGTTAGAATTTCATGGTAATTTACCATTGTTTTTAATAGATTTATTATAATTTCTCTCACCCCACCCACTACGATGAGTTTGTGGCTTTTCCCGCTAGCATACCACAACCGATAATAGTGCCAGACGTGATCCATTGTGCTATTCTAAACGTAAGTAATAATTTTGATTTTTAGGTAAGTAAATTTCTCAGATTTAATTTGCGTGTGTAATAGACATGCCTAGGATTCACAAGTGTTGTAAATTTCCCGGTTGTTCAAGCGTTTATAGGGATAAAGAATCAATTCGCTTTCATACGTTTCCAAGTCATCCAGCAACATTGAAAAATTGGAAGACAATATGTCACCTACATAATTCCGCAAATATAGAACATCTTTGAATATGCTTTCATGGTTTTGATTATAATTATCATTCTCTAAAGTAGTACCTTAATTGTGATGCTATCCCTTATGGACCTTCTTCGAAAGTTAGTAATAAAGGATTATCTCCATTATCATCCAATTCTGGAAATGAACCAGGTAATTTACTTTCTTTAGAACCAGATAGTGACATTTCATTTTTGAATACATATTTTCAACTAGTTGATCATGATTATTGGATTTCTGTTACACTTTCTTCTTCAGACAATAATTTTATCACCCCATCTCTGTCACAAACACAAAATGAAGAGGTATCATCAATTTTAACAGAATTTGAATTTTTATTATATTTATAATTACTTACATGTTTCTTATCCTGTTTTTGAATTAATTTTTAGTTTCGAATTTGTACGTTTTTTTAGATATGTCTGTGATTTCTGCTAATTAAACATATCGGTCAATATTTCCGCCTAATGTTTAATTTAACAATGCCGTGGCTAAATTTTTGATTATAATTTTTACACATTTGCTGTGAATATTATGACTTGACGACAAATTTTATTCGCAGAAATGATTAAAAGTCGAATTTAAGATGTAGTCATGGCTTTATTAAATTAAATGTGAGATGTAAATACGACTCGTTATTAGTAGGCGTATCACACATGAGATTAAGGAAAATCGAAACATATCTAATTTTTAAATGTCGCGCCATATTTCGTAAGCACGATTCAGTCGTACCTCCAGGTTTGGACGTAGTGAGAGATGAGGGCGCTGTCATGACACGTGTTTCCAACGAAATCTACAGAGGTCGCGTTTCTTTTTAATTGCTGTTCTGTGCTGGTTCTGTGGTATTTAGGCAAAACAGATTTTGCAATACCTATATATTTGTAAATTTCCTCTGTATTATTTAATTTTTTGTTGTTAAATAATACATAAGAAATAAAGGGTAAAGGTCTAATGTGTGTGTATTTTTGGATAGCATTATCGTAATTTCGTGTATATGGATAGTTCTATGCCATAAGTTAGGTTAGTTTAGCAATTATCATGCCACACTGCTATGTAAAAGGCTGTAAAAACTACAGCAGGAAGACGAAGGGAGAGAACATTATATATTTCTCATTTCCGAAGAATGCAGATCTCTGTAACCAGTGGATTGAAGCAAGTGGCCGGGATATTTCAAAATTAAAGAATGGTAGGTTAAATAACTATATAAAACTATATACACTATATTATTTTCTTTATGTAGGTCGAATATGTTCTGTTCATTTTGGGCAATCCGCTTTTGATGAGTCATTGTATATAAAACAAAAATATCAAGGTCCTATTAAGCAAAGTCAATATTTAAAACCAGATGCTGTTCCCACACAATTCCTCCCTCGGAAAATGAAAAATGAATGTATCAGGTAAAATTTAATAAAATATATTGACTGTTAACAAAAACTATTAATAAAATATATTATTTCAGTGGTATACATGATAAAGCGGAGTCCGAAGCACCTAGAGATTCGCCTTGGAGAAAACAATCAATCTGAGGTAAAATTTAATAGAAAGATTATTTTATTCATAAGAATAAGTAAATTGTCATATCACCCATGTATGTAGGAAAATAATGTTCCTTATTGCCATACATGTGCTAACATTGCTTTAGGTCAATTTATTATTCGTACATTATTTTATAAGGGGTGGGCTATGCTGCCATAACGTCTTCAAGACCTGCGCATGTGGTTATGAATATAATATTTTATAGATGGCCCCAATAAATCTAGATACTTTATTTTTAAACAACACTATATTTAACACACTCAAACAAATATACCCATGAGGACAACTCCTTTCTAACAACAACTGACTCATATTTTCTAGTCCCGCTCCTTTTCACCCGCTTTCCCATTCAGGCGGGAACTACCCGTTCGGAATATCGGCGGGAAATAACGGCGCTAAATGTGAATTTACAATACATATACAGTCAAACTTCTTTATAGCGAACCTGCAAAGTTTATTAAAAAATTTAGCAATATAGAGAACTTTGTTATAAAGAAATATCAGTGTGTACTATGTACTGATATCAGTTCTGTTAAATCTACGATATACATACATATTGCATATGCACATTGTGATCATATTAAATCAACGTTATAATAGATGAAAATAAGTTTATTGAAATAAACAAGTACATTTTGAACAATAAAACGAAAGGTTTAAAGCTTAAATTAAATGTTGGATCTTAGATAGTCCGTAATTTTTCGTTGCACTTTAAATTTTGATATTACTGTTTCTGAATGAAATGATTCACATTTATTTAGAGCATGAAAGATATGCGCTGGTACATTTTGCTGAAATTGAAATCCACGTCTTATAGTTTGAAAAACTGTTGTCATGTCAACTTCAGAAGGTTTACATAAAAAAAAATTCCTTTGGTTACTCGTCGACTTCACTATCATCATCTGATTGACTACTTGTTACGTTTGTTGATAGACTGCTTATGTCAGCTTCTGATGGATAGTCTGCTACAGCAACATCTTCATTGACCTCTAAAAAAATTTGTAACGTCGTACCTTGCGTAGTATTGCTAGACTGTAAAACATTCCACATTTCTTGCACTTCTACTTCTGTATCATTGTTAAGTTCTGGTGTAACGTCAGAAAAACCTGCTTTCACAAAACAACTTCTGATCGTAACATTTGATACATCTTCAACCCAGATTTTGGAAAGAATGGAAATGCTCTCGCGTAAATTAATTGATTTATCAACAGTTAGAGTTTGCTCCATCTTTTTAATAATATCTTTTAGTATCCGTTTGCGATAGTGGAATTTCAAAGTTTTTGTAATCCCTTGAACCATAGCTTGGAGTTTTGAGGTCATATTAGGTGGAAAATAGAAGAGCTGTACATTTTTTAATTTTGTTTAAGAGGCTGCAGGATGAGCAGGACAGTTGTCCACAAATAAAGCGATTTTTCGATGCTGCTTCATCATATTTTTGTCAATTAGAAGCAACCACTCTTCAAAAATATCGGTAGTCATCCAGGCTTTTTTATTAGATTTATAGTCCACTTATAGCGATTTCACATTCTTAAAACACCGTGGATTCTTGCTTTTCCCAATTACGAGGAGATTAAGCTTTTCAGTACCTTCCATATTCGCACAAATCATAACTGTAATACGATCCTTACTATGCTTTCCTCCAAAACATTTGTCATTTTTGAAAGTCAGAGTTTTATCAGGTAAGCACTTAAAGAAAAGTCCAGTTTCGTCCGCATTAAAAATGTCTTTTGGTTGAAACTGTTCCATAACAGCTTTTAATACAGTCGATTTCCATTGAACACATTCAATGTCACTAATATCTGCGCTTTCACCTGAGATAACTTTCTGTATAATTCCGTGCTTTTTCTTGAATTTATCCAGCCATCCAATGGTTGCTACGAATCCAGTATGTCCAAGTTTTTCTGAAAATTCCATAGCTTTTTCTTTAATCAATATTGGCATCTTTTTATGTAGCATTAACTGTACCCACTTTAAAACTGCTTCATCAACTTTATCGTACACACATGTTCTATATCGTTTCTTCTTATTTGTTGTATCATCCTACTGTATAATTGAATCACGATGTTTCCAAATTGTTGAAAAACTGTTAGGTGCAATACCATACTTAGTAGCAATATATTTTTTTTTATTCCTGTTTCACCTCTTTTAGTACCTTCACTATTTCTGTAATTGTTTTTTATTAATTTTCTTTTATTACCACTCATTTTATGCATACCTATCGCCTTTCAACGCCAGTGCTAAACTAAACACTTAAAACTCATACATATATGTACGCAATTTATTCATTTTAAAATAACGGTTGTTTATCTATTTCTAAGAAAACACATACAATTATATTCTCAGAATTTACCGAGCGTCCTCATTAAAACTTCGTTATATAGAAGTTTTTTTTATATGGTAGAATATACCTTTGTCAACGGACCAATGAGAAAATTCTTTATATAGAAATATTCGCTAAATAGGAGTTCGTTATACAGAAGTTTAACTGTACATATATTACGAAACACAGGTTTAAATATTCCTATAAAGATGGAGCGGTGACTTCGACAATCCTGTACGGAATCCTTTTCGTTTAATGTTTTATATGTTGTATTAATGGACGGAGTATGCCGTAAATATTGTATATATTCATTTAACATTTAATATAAATGACTATTACATTATCATCCATTTTCCTCGACAGGGAAAGGTTCAGGCTGTCCGTCTCTAATCGTAAATGTGCTCGTTCGTCTGACATACGGGTAACATAAAATTAATGGTACACACTTTGCTAAAACGGCAATACGCAGTAATCCTTTCTTTGAAGCGTATTAAGCTATTCTTCCAAAACACGTTTCTGGTAGGGTTATGACAAGATTGCTATATTAAAGGGTGTATGCGTGCTGTAAATAATGACGAAGTAGAAAGGAGTTCGGTTGGTTTTCTATGGAACATACTAGAAATATTGTTGATTCAGTTATTTTATAGCAATAATATAATTTTGAGAAATTATTTATTTTTGTAGTATTTGTAGAATACTTTATTTATTTATTTATCCATAACAATCTTTGGTAGAAGAAAGCTGATTGATTTTAAACAACGTTACATAAGTGAATATAGTCTGATTAAGCACGTTGGATTTGTAATTTGAAATATTTAATATTATATGTTAATATTCTCTATATATGGTGCAATGTTTATAAATTACAGAGTGTTAAATCTTTAATAATGTGTTATTAAAAGGAGAAACTAATTTGTTCTTTTTTGGCTTACCGAGGCCATAGCAAATGTTAAATAACAAATCTTTATAGCCGGCAAATTGGAATATGTGCGTCATAATATTTGTTGCTAAAAATTGCGTTATGTTCTATGTTCCACAGTTTGTGGCAGATCTAATTACTCTGTATACGCATATTCAAAAAAGATAATGCTATGTTTTATATAAATTGCTTGTTTCCCAAAGCAGCTAGACATCACAGAGTTAATAGTTCGTCCTTTATTGGTGGTGGTGTGGGTTATAAATATGTTTTGCTGTATAAGTTTTACTCTTAAGCTTAAAACAATTATAAGGTACGTAATCAAAGAAGACATTTATTTCGCTCACTGAATATAATTGCCGGTATTGTAAAACAATTTTACACACCATAAGGACGGAAGTTGCATATAACTTTTTATAAATAGAATGGAAATATAACAATTTACTATTTGGAAAATATCGGAAAACCATTAGGAAGAAAATAGATAGAATAATGAGATAATTTTCTAAACCTGCTTCGTGTTTCTTTTTGCAAGCTGGAGATGATTAGTTAATCGTTGCTGATATCTTTTTGCCAGATCTATACGTATTTTCATATGTGAATTGAATACTCGGTGCCATTACATTTTTAAAGGATTGCACCAGGTCTTACATCATCCGTGTTATCAATGGATACCCATCTTCTTTTTTTATTACTTACATAAAAAGCCTTCTTCGCGTATACCTGAACGAATGACTTGGAACAATAAGGAACTCGAAGATCCGCAGGATATATTGCGGGCATTTAGTACTAATTTTACTCAGTCACTTCAAGTTAATTCATTTAATATAAAATTACCATCTAAATTTAGCAATGTTAATGTATTTGATATCAGCCATTTCACAGAACTTGACGTTTTAGATAGTATTAGACACTTAAAATTAAAAATGATACCAGGCCACGACAATGTTCGTAGTTATGTCATACGTAAATGCGCTTCGCACTTAGCACAACCGCTTACATACCTTTTTAATTTATCACTAAACACTTCCACCTTTCCACAACTGTGGAAGCTTGGACGAATCATTCCAGTATTCAAGAAAGGAGATAAGTCGAATATTTGTAATTATGGACCTATATGCATATTGTCTAATTTTGCTTAAATTTATAAACACCTTTTCTATACACACATTTTTAGAAATGTAAAGTCTCTTATTTCCGAAAATCAACATGGTTTTATGATAGGTAGATCGACAGA
>JARFOC010001344.1:37834-48221 GCA_031763485.1 Osmoderma eremita
GCTAGATGGCCTTGCTACCCCCAATTCGTACAGATAATTTATTTTATTTACAATTATATTCTACACGAAATCGGCACCTTACAAATTTTTGTAGATCTTGGCCAGCTTCAGAATTTGTCGGTATCCTGCTCGATCCTGTGTAATGTTTCCTCATCATTTTAGTTTTAAGTTTCTTCAAATCGTTATCCTCCCAACGTCCAGGTGCATATCCTTACACACTTGTCCGCTTTCTTTCTATTTCGTTTTGCTTCCACGACAATTGGAATTTTTGACACGTTAAACTACTCACAAATGAAGGTGTGTTAGATCCATGGGAATTAAGACAACCGAAAGGAACTGGAAACATCCTACACGACAGAAGAAGGAATGACAATGATATGTGGAACCCAAAATTTTGCTAGATTTTTTGGAGAAAGCAGAAGAATATGGAGGGACCACGTAGATATAATGACGAATGATGAAGATATTAGCTACCAAAAGTAAAGACTAAAATACCAAATGAGTCCAGACCATCAACAGGACGACCAGTAAAGGAATGATGCGAGAGTTGCTCATCATGAGGGAAATATCACAAAACAATCTGGTAAAATCCGTTCAAACTGATTGTATTTCCTTCGAATAACCCGCCACTGGATTACTCGCAATGCTCGACTGCCTCGTGTCGTTTAAAACGCTGTTGCGTTAGCGCGCTAGCAAGAAACACGGCGACATTACAGTGACCTCCCAACACGTTTTAAAACCCGATAATTATTCAATTCGAGTGTAGAGACGGCGTACACCGCTAGCATGCCGGATATCTCACAATGTAACTGGTAGATAGAGCCATTGGCGGTGCGGAACACCGTTTTTACGCCCCGTGGAAAGACGCATCGCCTAACACCACTCCCTATAACGACACGACACACAGGCACGGACAGTCGGCGGCTAGCGATAACGTCAAAAGTACTTCTTTTACTTCACATGGAAATTGATATGTGCCTATGCTTTGAATACAGAAGTTGCACGACTGTCTGTGTCGGCTTGTTTCTCTCTCTCTGTTTTCCCCTATGCATTGCATTACTCGAGCGTCATACAGAGTAGTAAGTAGATGATGATCGGCTAATAAATGGGATTTTTATGCGGGGACACGATGCAGCCAGCGCCCATGCCTCTGAATTATTTAATCGGGCCCCCAGTCGCTGTTACGTTGAAGTAGTAGGGACGTGTAGTTGATGAGATCTTGTTTATGCTGATGTGCCCGGTGTGGATGCAAATGAATTTTTTTTGGTTGATTATTACGATACAATGTGATTGTCGATTTGTCTTGGGAAGAAAAAAAATAAAGGACGTGACAATAATTACATTAGTAAGGTAAAGGTTGGTTTATACAAAACTTTAAAAACATAGAGTCATTAAAGGGAAATCATTGAAGACAAATGAAAAGTTATTTTACAACGTGACATAGATGGGAAAACCATTATTCATACTCTTTCTTCCCGAATGATCTAGATTTTTCAGAAAGAAGCAAGGTAAAAGAAAACTCCACAATAGAAACCCCAAAAATGGACAAACAATGAAGATAATAATTATAAGAATTGCAGTAATTTAACAATAAAACGCATAAAACAGGGATTTTGGAGAAGGATTGATTGAAGCAGATGTGGTCAGAGAAGCTAAATCTCGCCACACGTAATTCTGAGATTCTTTACATACATTTAACGTTACATCGCAGTATGATTAGTATTAGAATTTATTAGAAAGATACCAAACAATACTCTTTAATGTTTAATCTTTGTTAAAAAAAACATGTTCAAATGCGTCTGGAACAAACTACGTTATCTACTACAGTATATAGGTCATGAGCGTAAGCCAATACATAAAAGTTGATGGAAGCTATTATTAGGTGATTTATAAAGATACTAAATAGCAACGGTCCAACAGTAGATCCCTGCGGTACACTAGATGTTGAAGTTAAATTGACGAAGGTACGAACCCTACACAACGATACCGACTACCAACATCGAGATATTTTAGAGATGGTAATTTGATTGTTAAATCAATTAGATGATAGTTTAACGACTTAAAACAATTTTTAATACAAAAGCCGGATAAGGCGTCTCCCTTTGTAGAAATGTAACATTCCTAATTTTACCTTTTATCATTTATCAAAATTTTCATTATATCGGATAGGAGCGTCTGTCTATCTCACTTTTATTTTTATTTTTTTAGGGCACCGTAACAACTAGCACAACGTGTGTTCTGTTTGCCCTAGTGCTTCCAACCCGGCTGTCACTCTCATAAATACGTCGCTTATCCAATAAACCTTTCACACAGTACGGCACTTAATGCGTCCGTTCTGGTATCAACACGGTTATATATATGTCATCGGCACATTGATAAAACGGTATAATGTATAATAGGAGTATGTGTTACCAGTAATAAATATGTGTTGTGAGACTGAAAACGGTTTGGGCCTTTCAATCTTGTATTATTATTGTAAATCTTCTCTTTTCATCGGAAGAGAAACAAGAATAATTATTGACGTGAAAGTTTAAAATTGTAATGTAATTTTTTCTTGGGATATTTTAGATGGGGCTTGCTCATTTGTTAAAGGATGTTTTTTATTAAATATTGAGCGTGAAATAGCAAAATATCATGATTGATGATTTACTAGAGATTTATCTTAGAGGCAGGGATGATTTTGACATATGATACCATTATAATTTTGAACAACTGCAACCTATAATGATTCTCATTATCCATCTCCAAATTTACCTAATTTAAAAATATATTGACCGACCATTGCAAAATATTTGGACTCAACCCAGCAATAGCTTCTTCAAATTATTACTTGGATAGCATACACCCCCTACGATTGAAAATCACATCAAACAATTTTTTGGCATACGACCTATTTGGACAACAGCACATCCGTCCGAGAGTCGTTTAGTCGAGAATTATATTCATCTCCTTCACTTATTGCCTCAAGGAGATTAAATAATAAATTAATTTTTATATCACAAATTCTGCATGATCTTTTGGGTGTGGATGAGTTGCCGATAACGTTTGTGGATGGTAATCAATAAAAATGATATGTTCATTACGACGTTCAAATAGAAATTTCTGTCACTAAAAACAGTATAATGATCTGCTTCCAAAAAATATAATACAACTGCCACCTCAAATGCATTGGTCAAAACGAATGGGACATTGACAGTGTAAAATCAAGTCCCTTTTTCCTCAATAAGGGTGTTAAGTTCCTAACAGGTGATGACAGCAAATGATTTAAATTGTTAAGTAAAAGTGATTCGAAACTGATTAAGTTCAAATTTTTGTTGGTAGATAAATAGATTATCCGTCAAAATGACACACCATACTTCGATTTCTAACTGAGCTGATACATATCTCAGACTACTTAGAGATAATTAATATCAACAATGTATGAATGTTTATGAATGGATTAGAAATCTTTTGTAAGATCTGAATAGAATGGAGAGCGTAAAATTAGAAAAGCAGGCATGGGAGACTAGAATGTATACAATACGAAAAGGAGGAAGATTATGGAAGACCTTGGATGAAGCTATTGGCAAGGTGTTGCAGAAATGATGGAGTAATTGGGTTGAAGCCAAGGCTGAGGCAAAAAAACAAAAAGGAATAGTCCAAGTTTGTTTATACGGAAAAGACTATACATATATTACACACCAATGGTAGACGTGGTTACGAAAATACGGATTATAAAACCAGTAGGCAACTGATGTCTCATTCGTTGTGGTACTTATTATATGTTTGTCTGTCCTCGTATATCGGTAATGTAATCTAGCTTCTGTACGTAGCGCAGAGAAACTGGTGTGTCGGACCTCTACACAATCATCGTAGTAGAACACACACACATACATCCACGTGATACGACGCGTTATAAAAGCTTACATAAAACTTGTTATACATGTCACTTACACCGGTGACTCACGTGAGCTTCAACGTGCGCCCGCCGTGTTTCTCGTCACCGCAGCAACAGCAAAGGTCAGATACCCCCAGTGCCTCGGGGTCAGGTTGCTGAATGCGTAATCACGGCCTGTCACACAGAGCGAAGGGGGCGCCTGTAAATACAGCGTCATGCAGATTGAATTTTCTTTTCATCTTTTACATAATGGATCGCCCGGAGTGAGGTAATCGAGCGGCTAAAAACGGGAACGCTGCTCCTTGGAGTTTGGGGGAGGAGGAGGTGGGTTGGTTGTGAGAGCCATTGTTTATGTACCACCCCGAACGGCCCTTGGCACGTTATACCCTCGCTATACCTCGCCTCATGAAAACCATGTGGACTTAAACAGTTACATACAGCCAGAGTCTGAAGAACTATCACAAGAATGAAATGCAGGCGCAATATAAGAATAAGAATAGCGATGCTTACCCCACATAAACTCAAAGCAGAGTTAAGGTTGAGGTAAGTTTGTCAGAAAATTTAAAAATTGCGAATAAAATGAGACAATGGATTATCAACAATCCTGTTGGTTTGGAAATGGAAACAGTGATACAAATAGCAAGGTGTAACATCAATTGAACAATCTTCAATAAATCACTGCAACTGCTGGCTTACGAAGACGCTATGGTACTCACAAGTAGAGGTTAGAAAAGTAAAAACGAAAGTTTTAAGTTATTAGACCGTCACGGCCAAAAATTAACGAATAGAAGACCAAATATATGGAATTGACGATACTGAAGTTCCAAGAGGGAGTAGAAAAATCAACAAAGTTATCCTTAACTTTGAGGGAGTCAAACAATTTATATATCTGGGTCATTAGTCCCAGGCAACAATGACATGTTGAAGGAAATAGTCAAAAGGACAACGTAAGATAACAAGAGGTATTTTTCTATGTTACCATTATTCAAGTCAAAAACTCTTAGCATTGACTTTAAAGTGAAAATACATATCAGCTGTAAGATCAGTGTTAATATATGGAGCGGAATCATAGATGCTAACAAGAAGGGATTCAGATAGGCTACTAGTATTTGAAACGGAAGTGTTAAGAACGATATATGGACCATTCAAATTTCATTGAAATACTATATTAATTAACAGAAATCAGTCAAGTAATGATCTTAGACGGTAAGAATAATTTCAAATTTCAAAATTACTTGGAAAATTAATTGGAAGGAATTACACAATCCTATTCGTATACTGTTCATCCATGTATAAGAAGAAAATGCAGAATTAACGGAAACATTTTTACAAGCAAATGTCTTATACTGCTCATAATAAATTATACTAGGTTGAAATAGTCTACCACCTTCCTCGAAGCACCAAATGCTAACAAATATATTTTGAAGTGCACTATTTTTAATTTCAATAATTTTCTCTATAATTCTATCTTACAGATCTATATAATCTTGCACTGGTACTTGATGAATTCATCTTTTTTAAAGGCCATAAAAAGAAATCATAAGATATGTAACATCACAAGATCTTGGATGAAATTCATGTGCAATTCAGTCACCCTCCCTCCTGAAATCTGTAAAGCGGGTTCCATCCACCATCATGTGTTCATTTCGTAAAGTAACCCAAAGCTAATTCGTCATTACGAAGCTGATTAAAGTACCATAAAAATGGATCGATAATCCTTCTTCTTCCTGTAGCGTATCAAACACCAACTTTGTAATGATGTAGAGGAGCTTCAACAAAAAAATTATTGTGCATTGTATCACCAAACATTCTCGTATTTAGTGAGTTACCAGTTGTTATGTTATGAACACATGAAACCATTCTCCGTACGAAAAGAATGTTTTGTCTATATGAGTTGCTTAAAATTATTTGAAACCATTCACAAAATACTACTCGTCGCGAATAATCAATATCGAGGATTTCTTGCAAACAAGTTATACGATATGCAAACAATTGTAAACTTTTTTTTTCAATTTTCCCATTAGATTTTTTATTCAAAATCTAGGCGACTCCGGATTTTTCAGAACACCCATTATAATAAGTTACGATATCTAATGTATATTTAAACTCGAGATCATTAACGTGATTGATGAGATGTGGGCTGCACATTACAGAATTTTTTCATTATCTGCCATAAAATCGTTCCATCCTAAAATATCTCCTCGTCCCGGATGATGTTTATCGTTAAATATTACTGTGTAAATATCGCGGAATGATTTATGTCCTCAATCAAGTCATATTTCGGTAAATAATCTGTCACGTTCGGATTGGAGAGGCAATATGATAACTTTTCTTTATCCAGTTTTTATTCGAAAGTACAGGTGCACCTGCATCGAACGACCGAATCGTTTAAAAGCTATTCGAATTTACCGCCAAATTCAAGAAAAATAGGGAGCGTACGGTCTTCTAAATTGTATTATTTTTAATTGTCGCGCCACAAGTTACGGATCTAACAAATACATTGAATAGTAGTTGAATAGTGCAGATACAGGCGCGACAATAACACCATCTACTTTTTATAAAAGGCAATAAGTCCATTGTAAAAATAATATAATAAAATCCAAAGAAAAAAAAAAACCCGACCAAATGCTAACGATTTGTTTTTGTATGAGTTTCTTGTCACAATTTGTTGTTCTTACCTTTATCTGGGTACTGTTTATTTATAGCGCGTACTATTTAGAACGACATGAATCGTGTATATGTCAAAGAAATATTATAGAACTATGTACGCCATCATAGTAATGGAATACTTTTTCTTTGGGTTAACTTTACACTTACATATATATACATACATATGTACATTAAAAAATATTCCAATGATAAAATTCTTTGCCTATGTACATTTGTACAATGTTATACCTTTACAACAATCTCACTTTTATTTTCTAAATATTTATTTACACGTGGATATGGTTATCATTCCGTTTCACATAACAAGAAAATACTTGAATCCCTTAACACCACATAATCTACTCAATATTTGTACGAGTCTGGATTACATGCCGACCGTAATGTGTGGGGTTATGCTTTGAAGGTCGCTACGCATTGCTAACGAAAAAAACTATTATCGTCGCCTGGATGCTAAAGGGCATAAACAAAAAATGCCAGTAACTATATCCCTGTGCGCTTTAAATGAATCTAACGACAGTAGTACCGCTGTATCCGCTAATTCAGTATCCGATGTTGCACTTATGCGCGGTTCGATAGCGCGCGAAACTATCAAACGCCTGCTCACGCACGACTTATCATGTTGGAACGTGCTTAAGCTGTTATACCCATTTATGTACTCCCGCGAATATCTTTGTTAATTTTGTGTATATATTGTTTTTTATTTTACTTTAAATCGCCACGGATACTGTATATAATTATATACAGTCGGCCATCAAATGGTAGTCCCACCTTCCTTGATAACGCTCTTCCATTGTCCGTATGTCTTGATGAAATCTTTCACCCTGCTCTTCACTAAAATCGCCCAGATTTTCTGGGAATCTCTCTAAATATGAGTGCAAGAAGTGAATTTTTATGCTCATGTTGCACCCCAGCTCTTGCAATTCCGATAGCATGCCCCCAACTAGCTCGATATAGTTGTCGGACTTCTTGTTCCCAAAAAAGTTAGTTCTAACCAAAACAAATGAATTTCAAACTTTCAATTCGCCTTCATCATTGCTTTGACAAAATCTTGGACGAGTTTCCTAATTTGTGCTCCATCAAATATACCTGGCTTTAATTTCTCTGTACTTAATCCTGGAAACTTGCGCGAGAGAAAATTGAAACATTCGCCACTTTTTCCAAGGGTCTTCACAAACTGTTTCATTATGCCGAGTTTAATATGAAGTGGTGGAAATATGATACAATCTCGGCTAACTAAAGGCAGGTTTATAACATTTTTTGTACCAACTTTCAGCTCCTCTCGCACCGGCCAAACTTTTTGTGACCAATGGCGTTGCTTGTCTCGACTGTCCCAGAGACACATAAAACAAGGGAACTTTGTGTATCCACCTTGTTGACCTAGAAGGAAGTTAACCATTTTCAAGTCAACACAAATGGCCCAGTTGTGGTCTTGATACTTAATTTTTTCCATTACTTTAGAAATATTTGTGTACTCTTCTTTCAAAGTCGTCGAATGTGCAATAGGTATAGATCCATACTTGTTACCGTTATGAAGTAAAACACATTTTAAGTTTCTTTTACTGCTGTCTATAAAAAGACGCCAATCACTAGGTTGGGATTTTTTTAAACCCATCTGTTGCAAAATACCTCTAATATCATTGGAAAAGACTAACTCCTTCTCTTCAGAAAAGTACGGTAACAGATTGTTTTCTTGGGTGCAATAAAAAGTAATGTTGGTTTCCGCGCTAACACGATTTTTTACTTTTAAGCGAGATGCTAAAATTTCAGAAGCTTCTTTTGATAGGTTCAGATCTCTTACTACGTCACTTAGTTCCTTCTGATTAAATCGCTGAGATTCTGATTGCCTAAATATGTAGTCTGAATCAAAGTCTTCACTTGATGTATTGTGTTCGTGTTTATGTAGTTTTGGATCATTAGAGAATTTAGATGTGCTGGCTTGTACCTCACATGATTTTAATTGAAGTCGTACAGCAGAAGGTAAGTTAGGATATGACCACTTACTTCGATTTCCAGGATTAATTCCGTTTATTTACCACAACGCAGAACGTAGCAATCGTTGTGATGATTTTGAGGTTCTCGCCAAATCATGGGTGTTTAGAACTTTATTGCATTCCTTTTTCCATTGTACCACTGTCGCAGACACACCCATTTCTGGCACACAATATGAGGTACCCATGGCTTGTCTTGATTGCACAATGTTATTTTAAAGTACTGAAGTTACGTAGTTTTTACGAAGTCTGATATAGGTTTTCGATATTTTTGAAAGATATATTCGCTATAAATATAGCAGAAACATTCAGGATTATGCAAACAATGTCTTTTTAACGAAGCCATATCTAAAACAACAAGAAAATATATCTTAGTGTCCGTTGAAACATAAAGATCAAAACAAAATTGGTGAATGCGGGTAGTAAGCTCTAACTCAAAAACAAAAGCTGTTAGAGAGACACTGTAAGTTTGACAAAAGTTGTGTTATTTCACGAATCAATAGGCCATTTCAATTTAATAAACAGACTTTTATCAATTAACTACGTACGGATATATCTGTATGATTTAATTTATATTGTCAACAATTTAATTTCCAAGGATAACTATTTTATGACTAGCCTTCCTTTCGAACTCGTTCCATTTAATTCCAACATAGAAACACCACGAGCATACAGCAACTGGTTAGACATCGGGCGAGTATCTACCGTTATATACACCGGGGAGGTAGAAACGTCACTCCGTGTCGAGATCAACGTTCAGATTGCACAAGTTGCTACGGACATCTGTCGCACATCCGACGCTTCTCTATCCCTGATAGAATTAGCTCTCACTTTATCTTTATCGCCTCAAATGCCTGGGCATCGTCCATCTCTACTAACTTTCTAGTCGCATGCAGTTATTAAATAATCGCGATCGTGTCGGGTTACGACGTTAGATGTCTCTGTCACAATAGACATCTTTGACGTTAAGTGTCCCGAGAAATACGCTCGGATTTCTATTAAGTGTAGAGCAGATCTCGGTTTCCGCTCCCTGCATTCCTCGCCCGTCTAAAACGTGCCGGAACGGTCGTATTTTGGATCGAATGGGGCATTTCCTCAAAGCCGTGAACGATGTTGTTAATGTGTCATTAAATCTGGGTGAGTTTTGAATTTTACAGGTTGGAAAAGTGCCACCTCGGTCTAATATTTCATGGACTATATAAATTTGAACATTTTTAAAATTTAATATATATATTTTATCATATTTTATAATATATTTAAAAATACATAATAATTTAAATTTTTATACAGGATAAAGGTAATACAAGCAATAAGACTGTAGTTGATTGGAACAATTTGGCATCTAAACTATAATGGCAGCAGCGTCGCCATCTGGTGTCATTAACATGAACACATTCAAAATGTTTTTAAACATTATTAAATTTAATAATAACCCATGATGATATCTGTTCGAAATTGGGCGAAAATATAGTGTTGTTTTCGAAGATAATCAAGTATGGAAATTTTCAAATCAAAAGAGCATTCAGAATTGTGTTAAAATTTCACTAGAGGATCTGGTTAGATACATACAAGTCAATATAAAGCTTTTAAAATAGCGATAGCCTCCTTGAAGTTTTATACTGGCATTTGACTAACGTTAAGCGCATAATATTTTTCAATGACTGCATTATCTATTCGCCAATTTCATACAACCGGGTGAGATTACTTAATATAATTACAAGAGTAACCCAATAGAGAGTCATCCCGTTTATTCGTAGAGAAATCGCATGAATACTATTAAAACACTCCCCACGGAAACTGTGTCTTCTTATTTGCTGCGGAGGAACTTGATTCCATCTAGTACATTGAATAC
>JARFOC010001345.1:0-10967 GCA_031763485.1 Osmoderma eremita
GGAAATAAGTTATTCAAGAATAAGCTTCTAACTTAAATCTTTAGCAGTGAAAATCTGTTATTATTTCTATTTATATAGTTTTAAAAAAACCTTACATTTTCATTGTAAAATTAGAACTTTTCTTATAAATACTTAAAAGTTAAAAAAACTTCCCTGATATCTTCAATATCATACTCTATATAAGCTATTTAAGTTATAAATATAAGAATATAAAAACTAACCATAAAATTGTTAGCAATATAAAAACCTTTAAATTATTATTATATAAAACCTGTAAATATAAAGATATGTTTTTTATACTATTATAAATATTTTGACTACCATAATACTCTGATCAACCTTGATCAATACCTTGGTATAAAATACCCCCTAAAAATACCGGGTAATAATTTATCCCGAAAGTAGACATATAAGGTATATTTCATATAGAAGAAAAAAATAACCTAAACCTTAAAGTTTCTAAAGACTTTACTGAATAATTTAAAGAAAATTTTGCAACCTCAAATCCAAATCAACCTCCAATAATAATTACTAATAAAGTTATTATTTTCATAATAAACGGTAAACAATTAAAATACGGAGTAGAAAATATTAATCAGGATAGAAGTCTACCCCCAAAAATAACTAAAAGAATCAAACCTGATATACCCTTTAATATAATTATACCTGTATCTTGAATAGAACCTAAAGAAATATAATAATAATCCCCAACTAACGTATAATAAATTAAACGAAAAGTATAACATACAGTCAACCCTGTTGATATAAAAAATATCATATAAATATATAAATTAATATAGTTTATTGATATAATCTCTAAAATCAAATCCTTTGAATAAAACCCAGCCAAAAAAGGTAAACCACACAAAGATAAATTTGAAATTATAAAATAAGAACATGTCAAAGGTATTAAATTTACTAATTCCCCCTATATAACGAATATCTTGATTATTCCCTATATTATGAATTATTGCTCCGGCACATATAAAAAGTAAAGCCTTAAACAAAGCATGTGTTAACAAATGAAAAAATGCTAATTTATACTCTCCTAAAGCCAAAATTGCTATTATTAAACCTAACTGACTCAAAGTAGATAAGGCAATAATTTTTTTTAAGTCAAACTCATAATGATCCCCTAATCCCGCTATAAATATCGTTATTGTACCAATAAATAATTTCGTGGAATTTGCCGTTAGGCACATCAGAAATTTGCAAAGAGTAGCGGTAAACTATATGTGGATGATGTGTCCTTTACCCACTTCGGCGACTATTAATTCATGTTTGGGCAATTGTGTATGTTTTCGTTCGACATCTATAAATGTAGGGATTCCAGAACTGTGGTTAAAGTTCTTTGTTAAATGTTTTTACCCGACGTATGCGATAAGAACGCACAAGTTTCTCTTGGTGTTTTAAAGTAGATATACCATTTGCTCATTTCCATCTATTGGGGAGACATGAGTTCTGTATTTGAGTGTAGATAGCATAATATAGCAATTCCCAAAACCAAGTAGAATTCAATCTGATGTTTCATCGTTGTACCACACCAACTCCTAAGTATATTTGGTTTGGTCACCTAGTTTACTATTGCAATACAAGTTAAAAAGGGGTCGATATTAACATTAGAATATCGTCAAAAGAGCAAAAGCAGTTAACATAACAAAGCAAATTTCGTTTCACCACACATACAACATCTACTTATGTTAGATGGAAGAAAATATACAAAAGGATCAGAGACGAAGCGCCAGAAAGGAAGCGGGAAGCTCCTCCACCCTCGTTTCTCACCAGTATTTACGACGTTGTAAAAATCCCCGTAATTACGGCCCGAAACAAGATTTTTAAATCTTGTCGAAAGCCAATTTCGCATCGTCTAAATGGAAAAACTTTCATCACCATCCACAGAGAGACGGACGGAAAAGAGAAGAGGACAGGGGCTCGCCGCCACAGCGCGATGATGATCGTCGGCAAGGCAAACACGGTCGTCGGCAAAAGACAGCGACGACGAGGAGGAGGATTGGCGAGTGCGAGGCAATTAAAAGACATCCAAGCAGCCACACTTCCGTTCCGTCCTCTTTTTGACCGCCCCCTTTCCCGGCTTCCCGGTTTCCAGCGCTGCAATCGGTCGGTCGTTCTTCTGCCTTTTCTCCTCCACACCAATTTCGCCACCAATTTCGAAACTGGGGGAGCGGCGCATATTGATCAAATATAACCCTTTCGATAATTAGCGCGGAAGAGTCATAAATTAAGAGCCGGTGGAGAGATCGAAACATAGACTAAATTAACTTAAGGAAGGCTTCGAAAAGCAAGGAAGGGAGGACGAGGACGCAGGAGGATGAGGGCAATTCGCCGCTCCTTCGCAACTTAAACTTCTGTCTGTCTGTTTGCGTTTATACCCCAAACCGTCTACGAAACCCTACCGGCACATCTCGACTTCCAACCGTTGGTTCCACCCGTCTTCTTTCCACCTCCCTCTGTTTGTATTTCGTTTGTATGTTGTACGTGTGATAGTAGCAATAATTACTAATACCTAGAAGAAGCTATAGTAATGAGCAGGGGACCGTTCCCCCAATTTCTACAAATCACACGTTTTTTTACCGTTTTCCATTGCCAACCCCTGCGATATCCAGCCCTTTACCGTCTCTCCGCCTTCCCCACACACAGATAGAGCATCTAGTTTTAATTGTTTTAAAGCACATTGCCAATTTCTGGAATTCCGCATTACGTTTAATGGGCAAAGGCAGAGACATCTTGAAATTTACGATCGCACACCAGCCACGGACTAGAGGGGAGCTGGTGTGGTGGTGGTGGCGGTGCTAAAGGGGTGGCCGATACGTTATCTCCGATAACGTCCCGAAAACGCAGCAAGGCCATAAAAGCATTAGTGGAGCGGTTAGGAGAGGATGCTTGTAGTAATTAAAAATGAAAAAAAAGGAATTGAGTTCCATCAACGTTTGGAAGAAGTCGGTTTTTGATATTTGATTGTATAGGGGATCGGTGCTTAAATATTTCTGTAATAATAATAATAATAATTAGCATTATTCAGTAAAAATCACTGCAATAACAAGTCAATAATAATACTAATGTCTAATCGTTATACTACACTAAAATGTGGTAAGTAAATAAAATAACAAAACACCGTATATACACAAAGGACAGAGCTATAGAACGGTCAAAAGAAAGTTTTAAGAAAATTCTGAATGCTGTAACACTCTGCTTGAATGGGTAATCTATTTATTTGACGTTTAAATTTGGATGTGGGTAATACTTTTATTTCTATAGAAAATGGTTATATAATTTTCGGTAGTGTCCGATCTACCCCCTCACAAGGTTTAGTAGTCCCGGTTATCCTTTTCTGGTATGCCCTATACTGTGTCTATTGCACCTGGTGGGGAAGGGAGGGGGGAGGGGAGAGAGGGGTCCTCCAGTTGCTTAATACGTAGAATTACGTGACCTTGAAACTGCGCTAGAACCCGTATAGTATACCTACCCACAGCATTTTGTTGATGGGCTCGTGGACAAGTCACTGTCTTGCAACATTAAAAAATACTGTACCATGCAACAAACATGTGAATATATTAACTATACCGAAGAGAACTACATCAATGATATAACCTCTTGATGTATATGGTTTTCGCATATGGAAAAACTTTGTAAGAAAATTTTGTTATCTTGTACCACTGTATGGTTACGATGTTGTATTAAATGAACGCAATAGCATTATCAAATTACAGCCTCTTATTTCCGCGTCAAAATATCAGAGCGTTTTTCCTTACGCTTGGTGTAAATGCGAACACGTTGACCAAAGATCGAATGAATATGAAAATCCAGTAACTTTTGCTTTCACACAACAATATTTTGTGCTTCCCCCTCGTTGTACCATATGTGGTAGCCATGCCATTATACGATGTGCAAGGTGTAACAAATTCCTGTGTTTTCAACATTCCTTTGAGGAGTTTCATCACCATGCAGAATTTTCCATTGTATGTTTAAAATATAAAAGAAATATATGGAAAAATATTTATATATTAAACTCTTTTTGTTTGGTTAATAAAACCCATTCAAACAAACAGTTTTTGTCTTAAAACCTTTCCTAGACCTCTTACCGTTAGGGAGTTACGCGCATAGCCCGAATTGAAAATTTCCCATTTCCAAAAATTCGTGATTGTCATTAATAGAAACGTCACTTGTACCTTTTTGAAAGGATTTTCTTCGATATACAAATAAAAAATAGAGGGAATTATAAAAAAAACACGAGAAGATCGCCTCTGAGCTAAACAATAAATTGTCCCATCCAACTGGAGCGTCTCGCGAAAGCTGCGAGCTTGATATCCCGATAAATTCTTCACCGATGTGCCGAGCGAGAAACTGGAAAGGTGGCGGAGGGAATTGGTCGCGATACGAACTCATATAAACATAAAAGTAGGAGTGACATAGGAAAAATAAATATATGTTCAAGCCCCGAACAAATATATCCGCGGACGGGCACGCATGTCTTTGGGAGAACAGAAAGAGAATGCGTTGACAGACGCGGGGGGATGGGAAATGTTAGTGTGTAGCGAAAGAGGCTATAATTTATTTAAATTCTGCGACAACCGCGGCATTCGTCCTCCTCCTGTGTTTCGCTGGGGCCCGTCGTCGAACTTAAGAAAAGCCATCATCTTAAGTAGGGAAATATTTCATCCGGGGAGGAGGGCTGTCGCACGGGCATTAGCGAAAGTGATACGGTCTAAACTGGGCGATTGTTACGTGTGGAGACGCGGAATGTTATTTTGGCGAAGAAAGGAATTCAGTGCTCGATTGATAATGATTAAAATCCAGATCGGATGCTACCAATTAAGCACGAAGAATAGTATTTTCTCAATTACTTACCATTAAATATGACATCGGATGCGTTTAGAGAAAAGTTAAAAGCGGAACTAGTAAAACACATCATTGCACAGGGATAACCAGGATGGCCTGTACACGTAACTGGTATGGAAGAAGATCGACCAACAAAAAGGGTGTACGAAAAGCAAGTACATACAAAAAGAGAAGGAATGGACGATCAAGAAAAACGTGGGCAGAAGAGGTAAAAGCATTAGTATTAAAGAGGGGAATACACAGGCAAGAAGTAGGAAAAAAGACCTGGGACGGAAAACAGTGGAGACAGATAGGGTTCAGAGAAACCAGTCAATAACTGAAATTCCTCAAACCGTACACGCGAAAGGGTAGAGGAAAATCAATATTGAGTAAGTAAGGAAGTATATGTACCCATATTCAATACTCCTCTTACGAGGCATATAAATCTTGGACTCATACCTGACATACCATTGCACCCAGTTGGATGCTTGTAAAATGTATAAAATAAATTTGCAGAGTAATCCTGTAAAATAGTATAGCATCCAAAGAATTTAGAATGATAAGAAGTACTCCATTACAGGATTACGCGTTCTTTCCAACATTTCCCCACTTCACCATAGACCACAAGCTAGACTCTTAAGCTGTTGATGGACTAAACGCAAGAAAAATCAATCATGTCGCGTCCACCAGGACTGTTTGAATTTCCTAAACCGTCTTCCAAATCCAATAAATCTTCCTAGTCGTTCAAGGAAAACTGTTCCCTGAGAGTTTTATCAGTAAAAAAGTATTGCGTGTGGAATGGTCTCGCAGCAACCCACATATAATGTTTTGTATGAGGTCGTATTCCAAATTATTAATTTAAAATTGTTGATGAACACACTGTTCGGATTACTCCTCCCGCACAAAGTATTAATTAATTCGGGACGACACGTGTTTCGGAAATACGCGAATTCCCAATATAACCGAAACAGTCGGTTATAAGATTGATAATGGGAATCCACATATTTCTGAAACACGTGTCGTCCCGAATTAATTCGTGCGGGAGGAGTAATCCGAACAGTGTGTTTATTGTGCTGCTCCACGGTCCTCGCAATCTTTACTAAAATTGTTGAATGTATACATATAAGAAATTGATTCAAAAATTCATAATAAAAAGGATTTTTATATGTTGAGGTCGTGATGGTGTGATTATAGAGCAAATTTTCCTTGAATTTGAGATGACTTCTTTAGTTTGATGTATCATCTTCTTGCAATGTAGAATAATTGTTTTTATTTTGTATTTGAATCAATAATATGATTATTATAATTTTAAGGTAAGAAGATTGAAAAGTATTTTCTTGTATTAAGGGCAAATGATGTGAGAATAAGCGAGCCAAGCAATTTATTGATAGATATCTGTGCAAGAGAAACAGCAATTTTATTTTTATATGTGGTAGGTAATTTTGATCTCGATCAAAATATTTTTTTCATTAACCAATTCGGATTCAGAAGACATCATTGAATTAATATCATGATGTAACATACCAAGCAACACACGAATTTGCATTATAGTTTAATAATGTTATTCAACCATATATTGTTTTTAGATTATGCCATGTTTAATAAAGGTTTACTGTTAACGTAAGTATTTTTAGACGTGTAATGAACATACACTAAATAGATTTGACTACAGTAAAAATTTTATTTTTAACTCGTTGATATCAAGCAAAAATATACTTTTGTCGTACTGTACGATTAACCAGGAAAAATCATCAATATATAATTCTTATAGTAAGGTAATTATTTGTTAAAATATACTACATATACAGGGTGTTTACGGCCGTAACGTGTTCGCAGTATACCAGTTTCTCGTGCACGGATTACTAGAGCGGTGAATTTTTGTGGAATAGGTGTTGGCCTGTTAGGAGGCCGCTCAGCGTACAATCGACTTGCAGTAGCAGAATTCTGGCGTACTTCACCATAATTTAGTAACAGGTCAACGTATTTACAGTTGGTGCGATGGACCATTTTTACTTTCCTTATTGGGGTTTCTTCGGAAAAAAATTATGTCAAACCAGCAATGCAGTGACAACTAATGAAACAGCTTGACAGATGGGAAAAGTTACAGACATCAGTCTACTTAGTAAATAATTCACTAATAACTTATCGCTTACATTCACTTTGCACAAGTTGTTGATCAATCGTTTTAGCGTTAAAAACCTTTTTTTATGGTGGTTAGTCACCACTTAAAAATTTAAAAAAACAAAAACTACAATTTTTTTTAAATATCTTTCTTATTATGCAACTTTGTTAAGATATTTTTACCTCAATTACCTTATTTAAAGCTGTTTAACCATCCCTTAGAAATAAAATCACAAGACCGTAAACACCCTGTATACGTGTACTATACACCAAAAGTCAAAATAATATGAAGAAAAGTTTGCAATAATAATATAAATGTGACAAAAATCACTTAGCCGCGCTTTTTATGTCAACTTTCGGAAAAAAAACAAATTATATAAATGAAGTATATGATATACGTAATTTAAACGTTGCTTCTATCTTTAAATTAAACAGTATATCATGCAACAGCAATCCACTCTAGCAGTGTAGATAGAACTATTAGAAAAAATATATATATATATCTCGCCAGACTATGAAATCACTCCAAATAATTGGCAGCACTCTGTACTAACAGTGCTAAGATTATCCTGACAGTTATAACTAGTGACCTGGTGATTATATAGAATGGCAGATCCAACAAAATCTAAAATCCCCTAATACGGATCTGCGCAACGCAAACGTTTCTTTCCCTATAGCCGAAGAGATACGCCAGCCCGTCTCGATATCACTGTTGTGGGGAAAAATTTCGCCTTACGCGTTAGGTTATAATTTAGTACCCTTCGAGGAACGAGGACGATATGGCAAAGTGGTGCTCAAAAAATAAATATATTACCGCGGTGTTTTTCACGTATACGAATTTGTATGTATGCGTTTGTAGTATGTAGCAACGGGCGTGTGTGCGAACGTCTAAAGCAACAGCGGGACGATGAAGAACCGTTCGCGGAGGTGTGAAAAATTAAAAAGAGCGCGCATATCGCGTTCTGCACGCGTGGCGATAAATTTCGGAAAGGACGTAGCTGAAACGGACTGACAGCGATGGATTTTCCGGTGAAGATGTATCGTTTATTAAAAAAAAAAATAATAATAAAACGGAATTGTAAGATTTCAGTTACGTTTCTGTATTTTTCCTGAAAAATACTGTAACCTACTGAAATCGTATTTAAGCCAATTGAAGTGAATTTGAAAATTAACTATAAGATCTAAGCTACCAGATATAATTAGGAGTCCCTCGGGCTGGCATTCTTGGCCCTTTTCTCTATGCATTATTATATACTTTCGATATCTCGACTACATTCGGGTACTTTAGCGGGAGATTCAGCAATATTCGCCAGCGAAGAAGAGCTAAAACTAACTAGCCTCCAAGAGCATTTAAGTTTGGGCACAAAATGTAGAGTAAAACTAAATGAAACTAATTGTTAGTTAGCTCATATAACATTAACCCTTAGGAAAGACAAATGTCCAATTGCTAACCTTAACGGAGCTGGTATACTACTGCTAAAGGAAGTGCTACACCGAGGACTTCATTTGGATCCAAACTAAATTGGAAACGGCGTATATTAAAAAAGAATTTATCAAATAGGAGTGAAAACGAAAGAAATTTATTGGTTAACAGGTTGTAGATCAAATTCGTCATTTGAAACTGAATTACTAATGTAGAAATTCATCAAACTAATATGGCCATATGGATTTGAACTTTGGAGTGGTGTCAGCATGTACAAAATTGTTTTACAATTAAGGCAATCTAAAATCTTCCTCGCAATCGTAAGTGTCCAAATCTACACTGGTATTCAGATCTTAATATCCTAATTAGTAACATTGTTCTACTGTAGCGATAATGAGCGATGTGCTCTTTATACCGGATTTCTATTGCCCTTTTTTTGTTTCCTTTCCGATTTATCTTTTGGGTTTCCTCAAAAGTTAGTTAGTGTGTCCGACGGTTTATAACAAATTTTCATGTTTTTATCGTTTAGGACCATCTTCTATAAGAGGGTAACTTTAAATTTCTTTTTGTCGCGGGTGTCTATCGGAGTTAGCGTTTTGGAGTTTTTCAGGTGTTGTCTATACTGGACCTTCTTAGGGACTTGATCAACATTTACAGAAAGGTAACCGTTGTATTTCCCAGTATTTTAATTCATTTTCGTATCGGTCCAATGAGTATTGTTCACGATAATTCGAATCCGCCTTTATGAATAATCTGTTTGTGTTGGTTTTTGTTCTGTTTATGTTTATTTCTAATTTTCTCTTGTTCCTAATTACTAAACCGTCTAAGAAAGGTAGACGATTGTTCATATCTTTTTCCGTTGTGAATTTTATTGAATCAAATCACGAGTTGAATTTTATTAGGAAGTTTTCTACCATATATTTTGTTGTGTTAATACCGCAAATATATCATCTATGTGTCGATTCCTAACTCACTCATAAACAGATTACCAATGAAAGGCGACAACGAGTTCTCCATGGCTTTATCATGCAACCGTTCCCCCACTTATAAAAAAAACAGTTTTCCGACATGCATACCATAATCTCTAGTACTAAAATCGTATTTTTCGAATAGATATTTCCTTGTAAAGCATCAAGAAGAAAACTTACCCCAACTCCCGGTCAATTCCGGGGTTCCTCAGGGGAGCGTGCTAGGAGCCAGTATTATATCTGATTTGCGCAGCCGACAAATGACTAACAAGGCTCATCATGATAGCAACCTTTGCCGATGATACGGCTAGATTAGCGTGCCAATCCGATCATGGCTTCACGCCACCTACAAATACAGCTGCATAAACTCGGACAATGGTTAAAAAGATGGCGTATCAAGGTGAATGAAGCAAAATCCAACCACGTAACTTTCACTATATGCAGACCAGTCACTTTAGACAATATACAGCTGCCCCAAACGGAAGAAGCCAAGTATCTTGGAATACACCTCGACCGTAGACTCACATGGAAAGTACATATATGGACTAAAAGGAAGCAACCCGGTTTAAAACTCAGGAAAATTCACTGGTTGATTGGTCGTTCATCACAGCCTGTGGAAAACAAACTTCTTCCGTACAAAGACGTATTGAAACCAACGTGGACTTATGAAATCGAGCTATGGGGTATGACTAGTAATTCCAACATTGAGATTCTTCAAAGATACCAGTCTAAGGTCCTACGAATGATTGTGAATGCACCATGGTATATTTCAAACCAAATGATCCATCGTGACCTAAAAATTCTTACAGTGAAGGAAGAAATCAGAAGGAGGAGCGGGAAATACCAAGACAGGCTAGACATCTATTCGAACGACCTTGCAGTGAACTTATTAGAAATGCGCCGACTCAAGCGATTCAAACCTTTAGACCTGACACATAGATTTAGCTAAATGCAAATGAAATCAAACCCAATCTAATCTTGTGCGAATGGATTAATCATTAATGTGTTCTTGTCATAAACCTAGCTTATTTATTTATTTATTTACTTATTTATTTATTTATTTAAGCTAAGATATACAGGAACGAGTCAATGGACAAAATCCCCCTCATGTTACCCAGAAACAACCGTATAATTTGCTGAACATCTAGATCTAGATAGATTGCAAAATGCATAGAAGTTAAAAAAATAATCTGATGTATTCTGCCGTTCTCTAGGAGTCACCAATGCCTGGCGTATGTGGATGATGTGGTAATACTGGCGAGAAGTAAGAAAGGACTTCAAGAAATGGTAAAACGTTTAATAGAAGCTGCAGAGAAAATGGGACTAGTATTAAATATACACAAGACAAAATACATGGAACTGAAGAACAAGAACAGTAACCCTAATAGACAGAATCTCGCGGCGAAGAAACGAGACGGTAGCGAAGACGGGCTGGATCTCGAAGATGTAGAGAGTTACATGTACTGGTGACTAATAAATGTCAAGAAAACAGCGAAATTAATATAAAGATTGCAAAAAGTAATAACTGTGCGGGAGGATTACACAAGATATTAAGAGCAAAAGATGTATCCAGAAATACAAAACTTAGAATTTATAGGACTGTGCTAAGACCAACTCTA
>JARFOC010001346.1:0-22280 GCA_031763485.1 Osmoderma eremita
TTTCTAATTACTAGAGTATCTAAGAATGGAAGTTCATTATTATCCTCTTTTTCTAATGTAAATTTTATGGTATTGAAGTTTGAATTAAGGTTAGCTAAGAACTGATTCAAGTTATAAGCATTTGTGTCAAATATGGCGACACCGGGAAATATTTGGAAGTCTTTTTGAATTCAATTTCACACTTTAACTTCTGAAACAGGCTGTATAATTTAATGAAATTATATATCGGGGGTGTGAGGCACGCGCTTAGTCTAAATCCGAAATAATTTAAGAAAACGTTTGTTTGGAATGAAACAGCCTCTGTATATATGAAAATAATTTTAAAATGTTCAGTTTAAGACTACAATTTTCGTAAATAACTTTTTTTGATATCTTACATGATAACGGATATATCGAGTTTTGCCACAATAATGCGTCACAATACTTGCACAATTTTCTATTGCTTCTATCGGTTTCGATGAAATTATCATCATTTGATTGTTCACTCGTTACAGCATTTAATTGTGCGGGATTGATGACATTTGTATGCATTTCAATTGGTTTGAAGTGGTTGCCAATTTAAAGCATGACATATAGCGATAGATATAATCTGTTCCAAATCGATCAATTGCGCATTTTCATGTAAAGTACCTGATATCTCTATCTACCACAGAGAAATCGCCCTAATTTTTCATACTTATTCTTTTCTAGGTATATTTTGCTTGTCAGTATCATCATAAATCAATGGAAAATATATATCACGTTTTATCTGGTGTATTTTCTGCAACGATTTTAATGGCTATCACAGAATTGAAGTATGTAATAAGCTGTGCTGTTATCCAATTTTCATTCTTTTTTTTTCACTTTGAAGTTGGTATCTCAAAAACATGGTTTTGAGGCGATGAAAATCGCTGTCCGTGCATTTTTTGTTTAACATTCGGGAACACAACCAAGTCGTTAGGCGATAAATCAGGTGAATACAGACAATAAGTTTAATTAGTAAATTAATTCGATGTTTTTCTCCTTAATTGTTTGACGTGCTGTAATGTGATAGTATGTTGAAGAATGATGCGACGTTCTCGGTTGTTTTTCTTGATTTTTGGATGACTTGTGGCAAACAAATTGTTGTATACCCATTCAGCATTAACTGTTCTTCGATCCTTTAAAGAAGTAGTTGCGACATATTCAGTACAACCGAAGAGAAAGGCGATCATTTTCTGTGGAATGTAGTTCATTTTCGAACACCCAAACAGTGGATTGTTGCTTAGTTTCCGGTTCATACGAATATATCCTAGTTTCGTTCCTGTTTCGATGTTGTATACGGATTTTGCAGTTCCTCGGTTGAATTTTTGAAGCATTTCCTTTCATCAGTTAACACGAGGCTTTTTTTTTGGGCTTCGGTCAAATTATGCGGAATCCACCCGGAACAGATCTCTTCCACAGCTGAATGTTGATTGCGAAGTCAAATCTTCGATATGCCTAAGGATGCATCTATCTCACTGTAAGTCACATACCGAACTTCTTCAATCATGTTGAGCACAGCATCGATGTTTTTTTTTGGAATAACAACCGATTTTGGTTGGCCTTGACGACTTCCATCACTGACCGACGCAAAACCACGGCGAAATTTGACAAACCAATTGTAAACAGTCTTTTCTAGTGGTACTTCATTCTCAAAAGATGAACAATTTAGCGATGTTATGCATAGTTGTTGAGTTAGGTCTTTACTAAAAATCATCCAACGAAAATCTTCAGGTGAAATTTCCATTTATTCAAACGCAACAAACTACCCGCTCAATTACTAAGCTGCCACTGTTTTCACAATAACAAATATCGAATTTTACGAAAATGGTAATGACACATCTCAATAGCGCCACCTACTGGTTGTTTGTAAAAACTTAAAGGCCGGCACTGGTATTTTTTTCTTGTGTAGATATGTAATACTTCCTTCTGCTATAAGACATTAAGAAAAATTCCATTAATACTACATTTAAACTAATTAGTGGAGGAATTCATTAAGTCTTCCCAATATGAGATATGTTCTTTTTTTCTGGGTAAAGTTAATAATAATATGCCATATTCATTTGATAACACTGACTTGGAAAAAGAAGACATATTAGGTTTGTTTAATTGTTTTTCTCCACCTGCTCTGAGTAAAAAGGGCGAAATTGATACGTTTATTTGTCCCAGATCTCTACTCCAACTGTGTTTACTTGTAGGTACTCGAGTACTATTCTCAGGACAAACTAGAACATGTTCTTTCTGCTCCAAGTGTAAAGCAGGAGTAAAGGGAGTATTATGCTTTTGGTTAGACAGATTAAAACAATGGAAACACGTTTGGGTAACATTACCTAAAAAGTATTTGTCTGAAGTTCAATCCATTTAAGCACATAGACCAGGTATTTTCAATATGCGTTATGGTGCAGTTGTCAAGTTGTTTATTTGTCACAAAAAATATTGCTACTCTAAGTTACTCTCATTACTCCATTGGGTTCAAACTTCAAATACTCCGAAGTTTTAGAGCAAGACCAATAAACAAACTTATTAAAACGGATAACTTTACATTTCGGAGTTAAATAAAACTTATCCCACACATAGCAAAAAATAAATTGCTTTGGATTGAACACAAAAAGGAGATTAAAACTCTTATTTCGGTGTAGATTTATATTTTCCATTTTTCTCAATAGAATTCCTTTTCAGAAATAAATTACTCCAAGCAGACAGACTCCTCCAAATTTTTACTTTTTTTAAGATTTCAAAACTTATACTTGTAATTTTGATTTTGCTTAGCATATCCATTTATAAGCCGTTGTGTAAAATTCTACTCTATGTATCACAAATGATTTAAATAGGTACTCCTCTCCGAAATTATCCTTGTTACTCTGTAGAAGAGTTCTTTGACACAGCCTCTAGAGGCTCTGAGTATTGAGTTGAAACTCCCTAGTTATACGATACTAAGATTTGGGTGGTCGACTATAAGCAGGTGAGACTGACGATAAGAGCATAGATCTCAATCATTCTCACTAGTTTTAGCATTCGGGAATCTTCAACAGTGTAATTACGTATTATACTATTGTCGTTAACACATTATATTTACCATAATAATAAAATTAAATCAAGCTGATTTTCTGAAAACAAATAAAAAATTTAACTAACCACTATTTTTTCCGAATTAAGTCATTACTTCTAAGCAAACCTATAAAACAAAAACAATGTAGCGAGCCTACAACGGTTCTAAAGCTGTAAATAAATTTTTACGAAAACAATAATTCTTAATAAAAAAAGCATAATATAATTTTATCATTTGTACTTTTTCTTCAATAGTAACCCATTAACCTTACCCGCCCCTTAAGAGACTAGAACCGTCAAGCGACTAAGCGTGTCACAGCTTATTTTCAAACCTCTTCTGTGGCACTTCACCCTCTGCAATGCACATGCGTATGTGAAGTACAGAGGTTCGCATAATTTTTATTTTTGCGCGGACTCTGTTCAACTAACGCAGTTGTTATGTCCATTTCATGTTATCCCACAATAAATGCCAGGTACCTATAGCCAGGTCGCTCCCTACTTTGCGGTATATACCTATTGGTAATGCAAAATATATATAGTGAGGCCGTAAGGTATACGGAATAAACTCCATAAAATCGAAGACATTTTTTTTTCGTAAACATGCTCGAACACGTGTAGTAATTTTATAAATAGGGATATTTTAGTAGTACGTGCTACTTTGCTCGACAATTTTTTTTAACAGTAACCTATACTTTTTTTCTTCTGTTCGATAGTGTTCCAATCGCTGCTCGAGAGTCACAAAAAAGTAATATATTGAATTGGGGTGTTTGAACATAAAAAACCGGGAAACGCCAACTGATAGTTGACCATGGTACAATGAATCTGCAAAATAATGGAACTCACGTGACCTCTTTTAGGTACGCAACTCAGTTAGCAGCGTGGTAATACTCAAAAATAAAATTCCTGTAGATTTTCATGTATGTATTATATTGACAGATAAAATTTGATAGGTTAGGATTTTAGCGTTCTAGACAGAAATATTAGGAATGTTTAATTCGTTGCCAACTTATAATTTACGCCATGTTATATTAGAGATCACGTGGGTTTCATTACTTTGTAGATTCATTGTGTGTAAAGATCACTGAGTGTAGGTGCTGGAAGTGTACAAGAATAACCTGAATTTTGTTTTACAGAAAGACGTTTTCGAAAACACTTGAAGAAATATTTAAAAAAATATTTCAATAATTAATAAGCATTAAAAAAAAATGAATAATTACAGACACTAAATAAGGCGACCAATAAATTCTCGCTATACATTGCTTAAATAGCTATTAATATTAATCCGCTTCTTTAGTTCATCTTAGTGTTAGGTCTATTTAGGTAAAGTTGATGATGTGATAAATTCAACAAATATTGTCGAGCAATCTAATACTAAAATACGCCCATTGCATAAAATTACTATACGAGCAGAGAGAGATGTCTTCGCTTTTATTGATTTTATTCGATACTGACGACCTCACTGTACTTACAGCAAATTTTTCTCGAAGATCTGTGGTAATGTGACCGCCGTAAAAATCAAGAACGTCCATGTCTGCTATGACTATTACTGCTACAACAGAATGTCATTATACCTATGACTTAGTTAATTCATGTTTTGTAATATAAACCAAGCAGACTGTTTTTATGGTTAGCTTCTAGCCATAAAACATTTTGCCATAGAAGCAAGCAAACGTTATCGCTTTATATTTTTATAAAATCAATTCAAAGTTGTTATTTATTTACTTTACATATAAGTAGGAGTTTTTTTTTATTTTGCGCCTGATTCAATAAAAATGTAATCGTATAAATCCGGAAACTTTTACCTATAATTTTTTGTAAAAATTATTTATGCCGTTTAATATCTCTAGATCTCAATTTTTACACTAAAAATGGAATAAATCCTGTAATTTCGTATGTATTAGTGCATCTGCTTATGAACACATTTTTTGTATTTTAATTGTAGGTTCCCTAAATCGAAAATGAGGATTCGCTTTAAAAAAACAACTTTAATTATAGCTAACTTAATTAAACATCAATGTACAAAGACAAGTATACAGTTTGAAGTGTACAAATAAACTGAATTACGTTGGATTGAATAATATAATTACAGAATGTTATCTATACGACCTATATATAGTATTACGTGACATTTGAAGGTTACTCCATCTAATTCATAACTATCCAGGAATCCGTTTATGTTACACGCCTTATAGAACACCTTATAATAATATATAAGCAAGGAATAATCTTTTAATCCTGGGATGAGACGACTGGAGCTCTTGAAAAACAGACGTGGACCAAAGAGAGAGTAGTAGGCGTGTACAGCGTCTGTCTCCCAATTAGTCGCAGGCTCGGGGAGGCGTATCCGTTCGGACCAATCCGGAAGCAGCGCCGCTCAGACGGTCATCTCTCTGACCCGGTCACATGCCAGCGTCCTTTGTTCGCAGACCTGGCCCCCGTAGACGGGACGCGCTATATTGGACGAGGCTATTGTTTTATTCGACGACGCTGTTCCGTTCCTCGCGCGAAAAGTAGGGATATTTACCCACGTACTATTGGGATTTCCCGGGGGATTCAGCGAATGCTGCCGCCGAAGTGCGCAGATCGCAAATAACGACGTCCTTTGATGATGCTTTTTAAGTCCGCCCGGGGTATTTCGAGATTTATTTTTGTTTATCGACGTGTTACGATCAATAAGATCGCGCGCCGGGCTCTCTACATTTTACGGGCGCTTTCAATCATCAAATATATTACGCCTAGGTGTTCCCATAGAATTCGCAATTCAAACGTAAATTCTTCCTAGAATTTTATGGCGTTAATAAATTTGTTCCGCGGCGTTGGTTATTTGGTTATTAATTATTAAATGAAATCCATAAATTTGCCAAAATTTATGTCTAAATGTATATATCTATACTTATACAATTTTGTATCTCCAAGAATAACTTATAAGATCAACCAATATTTCTTTCAAGTAATTGTCATTATTTCAAACTTAATTTTTAGATGAGACTAATCCACTATAAATTTGAATTTGAGATTTTCGAAATTCCAACTTATGACTTTTTTTTGTTTTGATATTGCAATACTTATAATTATAATAATAATAATACCATATATTTGATAATTAAACCATTATACAAATCGTCACATAATCTAGGCAGTATTTTTTATACATAGTCGATGCAACAGAAAAATACCTAAATGAAATATATGTATAAATAATTAAAAAACAGATTAAAATTAATGCAAAGATAAAAGTAAACATATAAGTCTATAACAAACATAAACCGAAGAAAACAAACTAACAACAAATTGATAAAAATTCGTCAACTGTGTAGCATTCCATATAGGTAGATATATCAATAATTGCTTCAGAATTTTCTTAAAGGCCTGTGGGGATTTACTTTTCAGTTCTTGTGGCAACTACTAAATTTTTCAAGAAATTCAAGGGCTAAATTTAGTTTATGAAATTTTCAGAGCATACGAAATAATTGCATTTTTGTATCTTCCCAAATCGATTGTAATAAATTGTGTACAAGTACATTAAATTGCAATAAGTAATTGGTGTAAGTACCTATCTATATAGAGATGATAAATGCCCATTAGCATTCTCTTGCGAAGCACAGAAGTTACAGAGAATTGGACTTATCTGGGAAAAACAACTACATTTTAAAAAATTTCAACATTTTAAAATGTTTCTTCGCTAGACCCTTCGGGTGCCTTGGTCTACTTCCGTAATGTTGTGCAGATTTTGATATCTCTTCCTTGACCGTTATAGTTTGTAAATAAATCGTGGAGTATGACGCGGTTCGACTCATACCAAGGGCTGCAAGTTATTAGCTGAAGTAGGGGAAAGGAGGGTAAGTTGGCGAGCTTAAGGCCTTATCCCTAATATTTCGATTTGTGGATACATCACTAATTATATATTTGCGGAAAAGCTGAATTGGTAGGTATATACGTTAACTGATTTACATATATTTTTTCCTTTTACAATGAATAGATATCCGAAAATTTGTGAGTTTAAAAAAAATATAATTTTCGTCATCTTACACCCAAAGGTGGGTAAGTTGACGAGATATATAAAAAAGTAAAAATGAAGTAGGTATATATTAAAATAAAATAATACATAAAACACGCACAAACAAATGAACAGTAACATCAGTAATTCATTATCGCAGCGATAACAATACCATTTCTTAAATTTAGCTTCCTTTGAAGACAATTCTCTGCACTCATCATGTGGCCAAAGTTTACAAGCACAGCATTGAAACCAAAGTTCATTGTTTTTGCCTATATCCTCACACATAATACAGTTCTTGTCCTCTTCTTCAACTTCTAAATCCATGTCATCGTTGGTATCAACATAGGGTATTTCCGTGAAACTGGTGGAATCAGAAGAATCGTAAAATTTTATTTGACGCCGTTTATTTTTGTTTATTTTCCTCAACACAGGCTTTTTTCTTTCTAGTTCTCTAACCTTTTGCATAACTTTCTTACTTTTTTTTTGCGGCAATCCCCTGAAAGGTTTTTTTTCGCTTTCAACTTTCTCAGACTGCTTTTGTTCAGTGCATCTTTCACCGGTGTGCTAGAAATGACAAATGATGATAATTCTTCTCGGACGTCTAACTTTGGGATCTGCTCGACGTAAAGCAGCATTGCTGCTTTCATGTTCTCTTTGCTCCAGGATTGTCTCGAAGTTTTTCGTATATATATATATATATATATATTCTACCCATTGTTTTACATAAACTAAAATAATGATAAAAAATAATCACTCCAACATTTGTTAGAAACCAAAACATATGCCAGGGGTAAAATGACGAATTCGTCATCTTATCGGCCTTGGTCACTCGTCAACTTGACTATAAATGAAATTTCACATATTATGATGATTATCTTAGTTTAAATAATAAAATTATAAAAACTTAATTACAGGAGTTTATGCAAAAAACAATAGTTTCTTCTGTACAGGCAGGAAATTTAATTAAATTCTTACCCACAAAAGAATAAACACTATTTTCTGAAGACTGGATATAGCAAATGTTAAAATGTAAAATGTAATAGGTTACACATTTTAAAAGTAATAGGTTTGTTTATTTGTCCTACTCCATCTGCTCTGAGTAAAAAGAGCAAAATTGATGCGTTTATCTCTACTCCAACCGCGTTTATTTGTACTGGAGTACTGTTCTGAGGACAAACAAAACAATTCAAACACGTTTGCTAACATAAGCTAAAAAGTATTTGTCTGAAGTTAAATCCATGTTAAGCACATAGACCAGGTATTTTCAATATGCGTTATGGTGCGTTGGTTAGATTACTTAGTTGATTACTCCATTGGGTTCAAACTTGAAATACTCCGAACTTTCAGAGCAAGACAAATTAAGAAACATAATAAGCTTTTATTTTATTGATTACACAAACCTACAGGTGGATCGAATGGTATAAAGTAAAAATACCTCTATGCAAAATGTAGGTATTGCGATAATTTTTTTCTTTATCCTAAAGATAGTTGCGAATACTTTGATATGTTGCGCGCTCCTTCTTCGAGAAACAGCTGTACTCTAGAACACCATACAGTTAACTACAGCCTATTGTGTTATAAATATTATCGGGATAAACTAATAAAAACACAATATTTCATTTGCACATGTCAGAAACGTATGTTTAGTTACCGCGCCGGTTTCTATGACACAGCGTGTGTAGAACATAAACAGAATGATGCGATGTCATTAAAATTTATTTGGAAAAAACAAAAAGCCATATTTATTCATTTATTTATCTTTGTTTTTGCAGGAGGTTATGGAACATTACGAAGTCCAGCATGCCCTCCAACAGAGGAAATAAGGGACGATGGCTCACCCCCACCAGGTCCACCGCCAGGCCTCTACCACCTGCAAAGGAGCCCCGCGTACCATCACCTCAAGGAAAATTATAAGAGTTCGTGTGCCCCCAACGAAACCGGCAATTACGGCGGGGGCTTGGAGTCACTGCAATCGCTTAGCGGCGATGAGCAGGCCCAGTTCTTGGCGAGCAATCCGCACTTTGCAGAAGAACACGAATACCAATCCCTAGATCACCAACCCCAAGCGTACCTGGACGGTTCGCCCGAGTTCTACGCGGGCAATAGCCTGCTAGAGACGAAGTATCACCCGCACGGATATATGAAGAATTATCCAAGAGGTAATTTCGTCAGTCTGAAATTTACGTATAACCATAATAGTATTTTTTTTTAATTTAAAGGTGCTGGACGATATAACGAGGGCTACAACGAATCGTATCTCACATTTGAAAATAGCCCCTTTCAGACGGTACCGAGCGGTGCGGGTAATGGTCCTGAGTGGGGTCACCATGATATGGGAACTAGTCATATCTCCCATGGTCATCCTCACACACATCCCGCCTTTATTACATCGGGTATGGCGGGAAGAGACTCTCTTGGTCAATTGGCTCCCGACACGAAGCCGATGATACAAAACGGTATGCTTACCGGATATCCTAGCGGTGGCAATGCAGGCGGAGCTTGTTTCACCGGTACGTTAATGATTTCCTTAACCAACCCGTTATTATCGCTGTAGTAGGTACTTAAACGATACTGTTTTCAGGTACAGGTCCTATTCAATTGTGGCAATTTCTCCTGGAGCTGCTGACGGATAAGACGTGCCAAGCTTTCATCTCGTGGACCGGTGACGGCTGGGAATTTAAATTAACCGACCCGGATGAAGTAGCCCGGCGATGGGGCATTAGAAAGAACAAGCCGAAAATGAACTACGAGAAGCTGTCACGAGGATTACGCTACTACTACGATAAGAATATTATCCATAAGACTGCTGGCAAGCGTTACGTTTATCGTTTCGTCTGCGATCTGCAGACCCTTCTTGGGTATGTATCCGTGTATATGTAAGAACACATATCGACGTATCAAACGAAGACTATAGTAACTCATTATTTGCACAATTGAGATAATTCGAAAGAAACATTTACATCAGCAGTAAAAATCGTGGTGCTTTAAATCGGATAATTTCATTGTTTCACAGTATTGTATTTAACTGTACAATTTCAGAAATGCGACACATTTTTTTTAATTTCCTCCCTAAATGACCTTTCAACGAGTTACTATAGTATTCCTTGGTAATTTTGTTTAAAATATTTGTTACACAGATGCTATTTCATGACTTTTATTTAAATGAACTTATACAAAATTCTGTTAACTTGAATGCTAAATTATTTCTTGGCCACAGCTATTTAAAAATCACATGGTTTTATTCAGAATTTTCGCTCTTCATGTCAGCTTCCTCACCTTCAGTAGTCACGGGTGTTCTTCAGACTTCTATAAAAGGCATGATACATATTGGGTATTTTGCCATAATCACAAAGCCCCCATAATCCCTTAATTTTTTATCGTCTATCGGTAGTACACCGTCGGACAATAATTTTGGAGGGAACGTGTTAATAGTGGATGGTCGTTCTCTCGATATTCGACAATTTTTCCTGATCGCCACTAAATTCATACTTGAATTGTAGAGTGTACGACTTTTCATATGAAAATCTAATGTCTCTTATTTGCCTCACTTTGGGTTTCTACCTGCATCAATTTTCCAATTTTCATTTTCGGTATGCATTTTAAAATTTAAATATCTCTGTAACGTCGTAAACCTTTCCAGTTGTATTGTCCATTCTTATTAAGTGACCCACGGTTCGGGCACATACACAACTGGTTGTCGTTTTTTTTGCGTGCATACTGTCACCTTCATTTTGAGTATGTCGGCCCCTTCCAAGGAATCTATGTATAATATCAATTTGAAAATGTACGGCACAGTTGTCTGAATAAAATATTACTTTTTTCATTCCTTTTCTAGTTTTCAAGTCTAAAAATTTCCAAAGGCAACTGGCAACTTCATTAGGATCCCTTTTTGCTATTTGTTCATGCCACACGTAGCAGTAACCCTCGTGGTTTCCTATGTCGTAAACTGTAAAATTGTATGTTGAAATCTTGCTCTTGTAATAGAGATCGCTGACATTCGATTGTGGGTAGCTAAAACTTTTTGGAGATCAAAGCAAAGCTACGCATACACTCTTCTCGTTTGTTGCAAGATCTTTGTCAAAAATTTTCAAATCCCTGGCCGCGGTCTTATTTTTTAAATGATGCTCATATTTTGCACTAAGTTTTTATTTTTCCGCTTCCGGACCCAGACTAAAAGCAGCGCAAGTGTCAGATTGGTCTCTCTTGGGCTTAAAGAAAGAAATTTTATTCCTTTATGAAAATATCTCTATACTGACAAGAATGAAGTAATGAGAAGGTATCAAAGGAAACAGTATAATGTGGTTTCTGACAGTCCCTGTAATATCTGGCTTTAGTTTGCGTAGTCGTGTACTGTGTTTCCCACGCATATCTTTTTCTAATGTTCCACCTTCTTTTAATTTGCTTAATGCTGTAGTTACCCAAGCCTCTGAAATATCACGAATTCCCAAAAACATAACTTTGCAAATGCGTTTTTCTTCACTTCTACGAGACTGGCAGTAACAGTCACTTGTTTTTTGACTACCTGCCTTACATAACGAGCAACAAAATCCCCTTGTCATATATAATTTTCCAATTGCCAAAATTCACGTAAAACATCACTTGCAACATTACTGTATGACTCCCTAGGAAGTTTCAAAATTTAATTTGTCCTGGAGCGCATTTTTGTTGTTACAACAAAACTTACACAAACTTCACCTAGCCACACCTAACCTTAAAATTGCACCGAAAACTAAAGTAACTCGGGATACGACTGATACTAACCGGTTAATCGACATCGAAGAATGAGTAACTCAAGATACGATTGTCTTCGGTGGATTGTGCATACAAATCGGAGATGCTATTCAATGCAGGCGTGTAATTTTGGTTACAGTATATTGAAAATGTTAAGATACGACCTTCATCCAGGGAAAAGATTAGCTGAATAAATCGTTTGCTGTATATAACTCAAATAGTAGAAAATTTAAGTTACTATAGTCTTCGGTGGACACGTCGATATGTAAACAGATATGCACATCCATAATGTGCTTGAGTTAACTTTAAAAACATCTGAACAGCAATCTTGTTCAACAATGGAATTAAATCGGTTGAGATTAAGAGTACTACATGTCTGTCGGTTAAAAAGATCTTACCACTTGTATGGTAATTGAATGTTTTTATTTTTTTCTCAAAGCATAATTTACTTATTATCAAAACTACTGCGAGTAAAGCTATTACACTCCTTCCACCTGTGATCTTTGGTTGTTAACGCAGATATGCGTCCATATTAATCACCACGAGTCCAAAAGCCGTCGACACATCTTTATTGGTTAGAGCACATAACGTCTGATATGCGTATAAAATAATGAAATAATAGAACTAAAACAAAAATACCCTTACCACATGAATGAGTGAGAGGCTCTAGATACGTACATATTTCGACAGCTAAGCTTCCACCCCCAGTAGAACCTACAAAGGAAAAAAGTGTTAGACTTAGTAGGACACTGGTGGACACACTGGTCTAAGGTTTTACCTTAGTGACACTAAGTCTAACACTTTTTTGCTTTGTAGGTTCTACTGACGCAGGTTGTCGCCGGTACCTAGAGTCTTCCATTCATTGAAGTGGTAAATTTTTGTTTTTGTTTTAATTCATATTGGAATCGTTTTCATTTTTTTAAATTAAAATTATTTCAGCGGTCATTTGTCTTTTTTCACATAATTTGTACATGTTGTATCATGGAAACTAGGGAGGAATTCAAGCATTTTAGAGGCCCATTTTTATTTTCGGCTTGACGCCAATTCCGGCATTGTCTACTTTGACCCCTTTAGTTGTACTAGTTGATGTTTCTGAAATAAAAGTAAATTGTTTATCATAAGCATATACTAAGTATCCATTAGTGAAAGCACACCTATTATTGTAAAGCTGTTACAATTTTATCATTGGTCTGGTTTCTTTTTATCAAAATTGAGGTGTGTTTTCATACTAATAAAGAAGTTAAAAATTATTACATTCAGATCATGAAAGATGAAGAATAATACTTATTTGCTAAATTGATAATTGGGCGCAGACGTAATACGGTAGAGTAAACCACGCTACAACATTCAAAGGACACGCAAAGACAAAAGGGTTTACAAGGGTTTTATATCACTGCACTGATCTTGTATTTCACATTATAAAACGATGTCGTTTAGAGTTGAAACAATGTCATAAAAATAAGTTACACAACGTTTATAGACATCTCTCAAAAACTATTTTATAAAAAATATGGTCAATTGAGTATACTGATGTAATTTTATTATATTTTCTAATTGATTGATAGATACACTTCGGCATTTATCAATATTTAATTTCAAATGAAAATAGTTCAGTAGACACCAACACATGATCAATTGTATATCTTCCTTTTATGATTTACAGCCTGATCATTGTCAACTGTCTGACGTTGGCAATAGCAAATTTACATTGGCTCCAATGTGCAGTTGGTTCATCTGTATTTCTTGTTTTATCAATATTTTTAATGTTACACGTGGAGCAAGAATAGTTATCTCAGATTTATCAATTTACGATACATTCATTTACGTTGTCTGTGGTAATAAAGAAATATATAATTGTAATATTGTTTATTAAAATCACAATACAATGCACTTAATGCAATTCAGTTTATTAAATATTAAAAACCACTTTCGAAATGTCCACCATAATTTTCGGGACATAAGTTGTCCCCTATGTCCCAACTGCTACATTATTTATTTGTTCAGAAATCGCTGTTCTCCTCGCAGAAATCGCTCCAATTCATCCAAAGTATGAAGGCTGTTACGGTATACATTGCTTTAAAAAATACCCAAAAAGAAAGGAATGTAGGGGTGTCAAATCCGGTGAACAGGCTGGCCATCGATTTACACTAATATATCTGTCATCGTAAAATTACTTTAAATAATTTATTATAACCCGTGCAGTATGTGCTCTAGCACCGTCCTGCTGGAAATAGCCTCGAACAATTTCATCATCATGCAAGCTATTCATAGAAAATGTTTCCTGTAACGCTCTACATTTATAGTATCGTGGAAAAAATGACCCTATAATCCGCCTCTTGGACATCGCACCCTAATCTTGACCTCTGATGATAATTTTGGGCATTAACATAACCAGATAAATGAAACCAAGCATTGCCGGAAGAAAAAGTTAGATCAAAGTCGTCTTCGTGTAAATTTTCATTAAAATATCGACAGTAATTCGGTCTTGCCTCAAAATCTTGAACAAATTTCAAACACCCCTAGAAATTGAAACTTTGTAGGGATGCATATGCAATTTATTTTTTACTGATGTATGAGCACTTCTGCGATAATGACAACACAGAATTTTCAACTAATTAAAAAATGCACGTGTTTGAGCAGACTATTTTCGTATAGATTTATTTGGAATGACATCAATTGTTTGTTTCAATGTCCTCTATAACAGCATCGGTTAATACTGTGGGTGTTGCTTCACGTTTTCGCATGGTAACACTATCTGTTACCATAAATCGCTAAACCAACCTGTTTCGATGGCGTTAGAAAGTGTTTAAGGAAATTTCCTCATCGGGATACTCAGCAACAAATTGTTCAAGGAACTTCTGTGTAGAATATGGACCTGGATATATATCCAGGCTCATCAATATTCAACGTAGCGCGAAAACGCGAAAGCGCGAAACGTAGCGAAAGTGATCTATCCCGATAAACGTGTCTTGTTGCAACGTAAATGGCATAGTGTCTTTAAAAAGACAAATTTTATTTAACAATAAAGCAAGAAATTAGAGGAAGTACTAGGAAAATAATAATAACGGCGGTAAACACGAATGACAAATGGCGCGTGTAGCCAACTTAGGAAAGTAAACTTGAACTAGTTTATAACCAATCTAGGGACCTTTTTGATACCAATCCCAGAAAGTTGAGACTGAGCACGATGTACATAACTATAAGTCCAATAGACTACGTTTATTGAACATTCTAGCCATATTTTTACGATTAAATGAATTTATTCTTTCCACAGGCAGATTGTTAATTAATTTATTCTTATATTGTTTCAGTCACACACCGGAGGAGTTGCATGCAATGGTAGATCTCAAACCAGAAAAGAAAGATGACGACTGAATGCCAGGATAAAACCCAAAAATCAACTATCTAACATCCCTCGCCAAAACAAATAAAACATCAAAAGCAAATCGTAAACAGAACATAATCCAAAAAGGTGCCTAAACATTAACAATAAATAACAAAATGTATCGCATCGGATATCACTTCAATTTTTTGCATTGAATCATCAACTTCATCAACTGATTCATCATCTGTGGCAATACTACTACTGTATTAGGCAGAACTGTTCCAAAAAATGTACGCGGAATAAATAAATAAACTTTCGTTATATGAATGTGAATTAACAAAACATGAATAAACATTATAGATTAATGATTTGCAATCAAGAAAGTAAATAAAAGAAAATTAAGTGTGATTGTTTTTATTAACTAAGTAAGTATAATTGTATAAAGTTTTAATGAAAGTAAAATGAAATGTGCTCTCTTGGTCTCTGTACTTGTTAAATATGACCAGCCTGTATGTGTAAAGCGAGGGTTTCTAAGTTATATTTTCTATATTTTTTCCACTTCCTGTAAATATCATAATGTGATAAATGAGAAGATAAATTCAAAACAAAACCTGTTTATATATATTTGTTTGGAAATTGTAACAAAATCAAAGGATTTAGTGAATAGATGAAGCGGATTACATATGTCAAAAAATAAGTTATACATATATGAATATGTAGGGATCTCCATGAAATGTGAAATTGGTACGTAAAGATTGTTTTAAAAATAATTATAAATAATGTTTTACCTACTATCTAAATTGTTATTACATATTTTTATAACTTTTATGTACGAAAAATAAATACAATTACTATTACTAACACCTTTCAAAATAGTCATATTTTGAAAGCGTGTTTACTATTTTCAACGTTTATCGTTGCTTGTGTTTATTTTTCCGATGTTAAATAAAAATATTTGTTGTTGCCTTGGCGCAATACATTACGTTTTTTTCTGCTAATTTACAAGGATTTACTAGAAACACGTTCGATGGATGTTATTAAATTTTAAGAATTTACCTTTAATTGCCCTTGTTCTTTCTCCCCATTTCATGTCAATTTTATTTTATAAAATAACTTTAATTGTTCTCCCTGTCGTCTGAGATCGTTTTCAAAAATACAACTGCTCCACCTCCACGGATAGACTTTATCGCTCCGATTCGAATTTCGTTTAAATTGGCAAACCAAAATGACTACTTCTCTCCGAGTAGTAATTTTTGAGAACGACGCACGCACGTACACGGACTATGCGACGAAATGATCTCGTTTAAGGGATTCCCTCTTTAAAATTCCGTCGCATTTCTATGTTTTATTCATACGTATAAACAACTATTGTATTATTGAGTAAAAAATGTCTGAATAAAAATTTTAAAAATAATATTGCCAACAAACTAATTTGATTCATATTCCGATCACTTCTAGAACAAGTTAATTGAATTTGTGTCCTTCCTTACCACTCCACTCTGCAGTTCGTAACTTTAAAAAGGATATTCCCGGAAGGAAAGTATGTAGAGTTTATTTACATTATTTTTCCAGCTCATATTTGTACAACAGATTAGCAAAAGAGCAGTAAAGATTGCAAGGACTGTGGGGCAGCATAATAAATACTCTGTTCGCATTGCTCCTCCCGCACAAAGTTAATTAATTCGGGACGACAGGTGTTTCGGGAATACGTGGATACCCATTATCAAGTCGAATGCTTATGAATCCATTTATATTAAAAAGAATAAACACCTTAATCGGGAGGAAGCGCCCTTGTCATTTTCCGTACTAATGGATTTATGGTGTGGGAGAAGGTTGTACATATATTAGGGATAAGTAGAGGGAATGAAGGGGAAGAAAAAGGAGTGCATGTTTCTAGTTTAAGTTATTTTCGCGCTCATTCGGTTATTCGGCTTGATAATGGGAATCTACGGATTCCGAAACACGTGTCGTCTCGAATTAATTAATATTTTGCGCGGAAGGAGTAATCCGAACAGTGTTTATAATAAAGAGCAATTCCAATAAAAAAAATTCCCTTACCACCTTGATGAGTGAAGAACTCCAGATACGTATTTCGGCAACTAAGTTACCATCCTCAGCAGAATCTACAAAAGAAAATAATGTTAGCCGTAACACTCTGGTGGATATGCACCACACAGAACACCACTTGGATAGAACAATTGCTCCAGTGTTATTCAAATGGTGTCTGTGTGGTGCATGTGTGTGCTACGTCTAATATTATCTTCCTTTGTAGATCCTGCTGAGGAAATACGTACTGGGGTTCTTCACTCATCAAGGTGGTAAGTGAATTTTAATTTTTATTAGTTTAAGCCACTGTTTCCTATTATTTTATAGCAATTCCAATAGAAATATTCGGTAAGAATGAACAACTTACAATCGCTAATTAACGTAAGAAGATTCGTGTATTTTAGGCAGAAGAAGAAACAAGAAGTATATACGTTTACCAATACACAGTTTGCCTATTTTAACTTTTGTCATCCATCATTTTCAGTATGAAACAAATCAATACCTCTGGAAAAACCGTATAAACAGTATCCTTGAAAATTACAGAAGAGAAGTAAGAAATTGGTGAAAAATAATAAACCAAGAACAAAAACAATGTTTACATACCTTTGACAGTACACTAACAACACAACAAGGTAAAGAGTGCACTGCTTGAACAATGCAGTAGTACGGCTATCCTTGTTTGTCACACTCATGTAGTCAATCCACTTAGATCTTTGTCTGTGAGACAAGCGCAAATATTGCTTCCGTTTCTGCAACAGTACTTGAGGAAGATTAAAATTAATAGATTGTCTTTAGTCGGACGACAAAAGTTAAGTAAGGGTGCGTTAAGTAAACGGCAATGTAATGTAATGGACCTTTCTCAATTTACCGCCTGTGGGGACCAGGTAAAACAGTTGCCAGCCTGCTTAGCAAACTGTTTATCAAACACAGATGAGTCACAGTAGATAAAATTCCCTAAAAACGATGACCGGTGTTAGATAGAGACGTTGTTCCAGACAAAAACACATACCCTACACTGACGAGTGTAGCATCTTTTAGTAACGTGTCCGTGTCTAATTTTTGTGAGAAAGGTGTATTAGACAAGTAAAATTAGGTTATAATGGCTACAAACCCATAGATTTTGCATTATTTACAATTACACACTGTTCGGGAAAAAATTCCAAATTGAATTAATAAGCAAAAGCACTTCTATTTCATTCGTGTCACGTAAAATTATTCAATGCAAGTAGAGTCGCGGTATATGATATATTCTCAGTTTCGCTGCTGTTTGTGTCATAATAGTACATATATATATATATACAAGGATAGTACATATTTTCTTTCTTAGATTCAGCAGTGAAAATCTTTCTTGTTAATGCAAATATTAGTGGACATAATTTAAGTTGATTTGTTAACGTTATGCTCATATATGATAACCGTGCCCAACCGTAACCATCCGACAGATTATTAAATTCTTGCAAACCCGGCTACGTTAGATTACTTGCCACAGCCTAAAATAGACAGTACATTGCAGAGGTCTTGTTTAAACGGGGGCAGAGGATTGCAGTTATCGCAATGTTTCAAAAACATTTCCATTTATTTTTGTTGGGAATTCTTTTTATTGATTAGTTTTATGTCATTATTCCTTTGAGAGAACGATTCTTGCGTTCGATAAGTTGGCGATTAAGTATTCGTTTGTTCTTACCTTAGAATATCCATGTTCATTCGAATCGCCTATCACTTACGGATTTCCAAGGTTTCTTCTAGATGGACAATTGACCCCTATATTTCAGGGTTCTGTAAATTGTTCAACCATAAGATTTCTATATTATAAGATATGAAACAGACCAATTCATGTTTCCTGTATGCAGAAGGGGATACTATATCGGCAGCCCCGTCTCATTATAGCTCCTCTCTTTACACACAGATAGCAGCACAAGTACCATGAAAACGCAGCGATTTCCTATAAATAAATTTGGTCAATAAAATTACTACCTCAAATGTAAGTCATTATACTTTTCATGGCGTTTTCCCGAAATTTTACAAAATTAGTGTTTTTCGTGTTAGCTGTGACAATGATATGATTACTTACGAACCAATTAATTTTAAAACAATAGGTCGGCGGTTCCCTAAGTGTGGGGTCTGTGGTGTAGCGTTCCCTCTCTGAGGAAGGGGGAGCTGGGGTTTGAGAAGGGGGCGTAGAATAATTGAACAAGGCAGGCCGAGCAGGAGGACGACTTAGAAATACAGCTATTTACCTTCTACAAAATAGCACAAAAACTCAATATGTCCACATCGGTTGAAAAGACAAAGTGCTTAGTTTTTGCCAATGAGCCTGTACGATGTAAACCAACAGTCCAAGGTAAACCAATAGAGCTAATAATGCAAATCACATATTTAGGAGTGAACATATCCAGCCGCCAGAATCTGACGAAAGACCTCACATACCAGATTAATAAAGCAGCCGAAGTCGCTGGATGTCTTCGCGATGTTGTGTGAATATGAGAATACAAAGTAAAACTCGCATTTATAAAACATGTATACGATCAATAATACGGCATCCGGAGCAGAGCTGATACTAACAAAAGCAAGGTGCGAGCATCCGAAATGAAGACCCTTCGGACCATAGCAGGCAAAACTCTTTGGGATCGAGTCAAAAACGAAGATATTAGACTGATATGTGGAGTCCAGCACGTCGTGAGATGGGGAAGACTAAGAAGAAGATACTGGTTTGAAACACATAATTAGAATGGACAAAACAGAATAGTTCGTATCGTGTTGGAAGGAAAACTAAGGGGACAGGTGGGCAAGGCCACCAAGGAGATGGAAGGACAGCTGGGACTCGCTATCGCAGGTGAATGAAGGGAATTGGTTACAGAACAGATCTACGGATCTCCTGGAAGAATAATAAGAAGACGAAGACACCAGAAATAATTATTTACATTATTTACAAATTTAGATTTGGAAACATGTTATCAAAACCAGCATACCAGCAAAATCGTCGGCCTTTTGCCTATAGATGTCAATAGACGTGCATTTAAAAATAAAAATAAATAAATTAATTAAAAATATCTATTTTTACGATTTTGCATTCGTTAGTATTTTCAGTGATGATGAATGATCAGCATACACTTGAAATACTGCTCCTAGCATTTTTTAAGGAGAGGTGTGAAAGACCGTTTTTGATATTTAAATGTCTAGGTCTATTGTGATCAATTCTTCGTATGTTATATATACATACATATGTATGTAGAACTGGATTTAATATATAAATTTAAAAATTAAAGATTGAATGTTTACTGTTTATCCAAATTACTAATAGTAGGACATAATTCGTTTAAAGATAATTGTATTAGCATTGCGTAATTGAAGTGCTTCATATAAAAAGAAAACAAGGAGAATCGTTGCAGCTTATCTATTATTTTTAAATGTCCTTGTTCAACAAGATAATAAAATAGTAAATAATGTAAATTATGTTTCAGAAAAGAAAGTATTCCGGTCAGATCATTCTCTGAAGTAAAAAAGCAATACGCCATATATAATATGTATGCATTCATTTCGTACGGTATCCCGAGCCAACTCGAATGTATCGCATTGTATCGGGAAAGCCTCGAACTACGTATTGCCCGTTATACCCTAATAGACATCAACGTCGTGCTGATTTCCAAAGATTTGCCATTTGTCAAAATAGAATAAACACGTGTAATATGTTTGAATAAACCGGGAGCATACAGAAGACTTTAAACCTTTTAAGAATTTTTGTAATGATGTCCTTATCTACAAGTGAATACTTGGCAAAAGTTGTTTAATTTGTTTTTTTTTCTCTGTAGATGTAATTAAAAATTTTATTTTCTTTCATTGTAAGTTAATTTTGTAATTTTTATTCATTTTAGCGTATCTTACAATGCAAGTACACGTACTACGTATTTACTGTCTTTGCAGTACATTTCCACTCGGACAGTACGTGGACTGTCAGTCCCGCTAGAATGACAACATAACAGACGTAATATCAGAGACATCAAAGGTACCAAAATAATTAACCGATAAACGTCATTACAGTTCCATGACTTTTATTGCTGTAATCACCATACTAGCAATGAAGGGGGTGTAAGCATTAAAGAGGGACTCTAGTTCCTGCCTACCGCGCATCATCAGCGTTTCTCCGAATGATGTTTCTTATGTTACATCATGGTTAAGCCGTGTATTATATGGTATTAAATATTATATTAATGGATATATACTGAGCGTATATTGATAGACATTCTGAGCTGCTTTTCTCCTTGAAGTTTGTTTCTATACCTTTAAAGCACCTGCCACAGAAAACAAGATTTTCGCAAAAGTAAGGAAATAGCATCCGCAATGCATTTGCAAATGGATTTATTACCTAGTGCCAGCCACACCATTGTCTTCTTCTGGGAAAAAGTATGTCCGCAAATGAGTGCTCAAGTTTTCTAAATGGCCATCCTATGTCTTTAATAACATCTCTTTATGATTCTCTTCGGGCGGATAACTGTCGATGAATTCATATATCAAAACCTTTCTTTTAAATTTGTTGCTCCGTAACCGGAAAATCGTTTCTTGAAAAAGCGCCGAACCGTTCACTTAAATATTTTTATAGTCTTTAAATTCGCTACCAATCTTACTTTTTACTTACAATCAGGGTGTGAAGGGATTGTGCCTTCAGCAATCAGTGATAGAACCAAATCAAACTACCTTTAATAATTTAATGCCTCTAAATAGGTATTTCGGAAAGTAAATTGCCATACACAGTAAAAACTACAAAGAAAAAAGGATTGACTTAGTACCTCTGATTCGGATGAAACCTTGGAAAATGTGCTCTTCACCACATCATAGATTGTCTCAACCTCTACACTCTGTGCATTATTACTACCGGTTCCATTATTTGGATTTCTGACAGTTAAAATGCATATTTTGAGAAAAACAACAAAATATTTTAAAAAAACATTTTTTCGGTGAAAAAGCCCATAGTTTTATTTATTATTGCTTTACAACATTAACGTAATTTACATTTCGAACATTTATTTAGGAATTGGGGTATTATACAATTTATTTATTTTTTGTCAGGGGAAAATGCTTTAAGCACTCCAAGTGCTTAGTCGTTAGCAACTTGGTTGTGTGGGACTCTCAATA
>JARFOC010001346.1:28522-40825 GCA_031763485.1 Osmoderma eremita
CTGAGTTGACAGGGAACGCGTTTCCTAAAGCGTTTGTACCATCTAATATAATGAAAGGTTTTGAACGTACTGGAATATCTCTGGATATCTTCTGCCTTATATTAAAGCTACATCATCTATGTAGCATATTGTATTTATTTTAGATATGCCCAGTTTGTATCCTTCGTGTGTCTTTATCATGTGAATTATTTTATCCATAATTAATTGAATATCATGGCCCTAGATTAGTTATTAAAGGAAATTTATTCATGCCGAAGAATATTGTATAAATTGTAAATCTTATTGAGCATCAAACCAAATTATTTATTGAAAGAATTAGAATATTACGGAGTTGATTGGAGTTGCGCTAAGATGTACTTTGTCTGTCTAATATTTCTTTGGCTGTACGTCTTCCAGCAAACCTAAATAAAGTGTAGTACGTTGGAGAGGAAAATAATATATAATACATCACATAATGTGGAATGCTTGTTTTGGACACTTCATTTTCTGTTGTACTTTTTTCCACTAGGAATAATTATAGAATATTGTACAAAGAGAAAGAACACTGTCAAAAAATGTAAAACAACAATTTACATTTGAAGGAAGTAATGTGTTACCATAGCTAAAGTAGCTAGTAATCATCGTAAACTCACTGTAAAATACGCTTAAGGATGAACTCTACCAGAGAAAGGCCTAAGTTCATTTTGGCTCATACAAAAATACATTTAATTATCTACTAAAACATTGAGGCGAGTGTTAAACATTGTACCAGACTATTTGCATTCGAATTACTTGAGAGTCAAATTAATTCTTAAAATTTTGCTTTGAAGTGCATTTCCTTTACATCCATGTCCATTCTGAAAGACCTCCGTAATTTGTTAATTATGTTAAGGAAACATCCAAAAAAGAGCGAGCAAACGTTTGGTGCTAATTATAGACCTTAAAATATCGTTGGAACGCGAGAAATGCGAGCTGTAACTGAATGTTTAAGAGATTCGATTGAAACTGCCAATTGTAGCAATCCAATTGTAAGTGAAACAATTTAATTATTTTTTTGGGCATGAATACGTGTATAAATGTATGTGGCGGCTCGTTTAAATCTACAATACGTTTGACCATTTATATTTTCTACAAATTCACTCACTGTCATCGATTGTATAAGATAATTATGTTTACTTAGCGCATCTCGTCCAGTGTTTGACTTTGAAAAATTAAAAAAAATCATAATAAGGAACTACATTAGGTGGTCTTCTACCATGACAATCCCACACATGTTCAATTGGTGAAAGATCTAGAGATGCCAGAAAAGCAGATTAATTTCAGCATTTCAACAATCAATTAAATGTTTTGCTGCCACAGATGAACCAATCTCGGAAAATGGCATTAAGGAGCTGTTGAAAGCACGGAGTAGTATTAAGTTTCATAGGTCAGTGGATGTTGTCCAGGATTGTTCTGTTCTCCTTGACAAGTACCACAGGTGATCTGGTACCATATGCAATATGGTTTCAAATCCTAACAGTTACAACTTAATGTATCCAGTTTTTGTCGTAAACTATCTATGAATCATCTCTTTTTCCCAGATGTTCTTTCCCTCAAGCTCGACTATCATGGATACCTAAGCAGAGGCATAACATCTCAAGACAACTGCGGTTAATTATTCGTCTAACTCTGTGTCATTATAGTGTCTCACTATAATGATAAGACATCGAAGAAAACTTGATTTGAAATTTTTCACAATAAGCTGGGTTACATTAAATAGCTGGATGCCACATCCTGGCGATTGTGAAATTTTATTTTTGTCAGTATCTTTGGATGTTCCTTAATTTTCCAGCAAGAAAATGTTGGTCCACTCGTTGCTATAGGAAGGTACTCGTTAAATTGCTGTTCACTATTGAACACATGTGCTGAGGATTATTTCATAAAGTTCACGCTAGTAAAATTGAAAGAATGTGTGGGACATGAATTGATGGTCATTGATTTTATTATCAACACCAAAAATAAACCAAAACGAATCTATATATTTGGTGTTCTCTTTTATATTAATCTCACGCAGTATGTACGTAGAGTGAAAGTAGAGGAAATTTGACATTGTTCCTAAACCTACTATAGTGTTTATTGTAATTGTTGTTGTGCAACGGTGATTTTTAAAATATCTGCAATGTCTCCAATATTTTCATTTAACATTTCGTATTTTCCTATCTTACTTTTTAGGCGTAAACAGGTAAACAGGTTGATTGTTAAAATTAAAGTTGTATATACATATCCTTACTTAAACCAAAAGTAAATAAACAGACAAATTAAATTATGAAACTTGGATTTTAAAAAATATCTATTCCTCTAAGCGTTTTGTGATTGTGTATTCGTGTTTACAGTATCGTAGTATAAATAAACTGGCTGCTGCTGAGATATTAACGTAAGAGCTCTTGGATTCGAGATGATTCCAATTTGGATTACAACATTTTTCCAACTGGTATAAACAAAATGAAAAGGAAATGAGCAAAACATCCATAAATTTATGTTTGTATAATACACAGAGTAATGTGCTTAAAGTTATTGGGAATTCCAGAATCGTTTTATAACTTGCGGTAGCATAATTCCTAGGTTAATTTCATGCACATGTTTCAATTTATCGTCTAGATCGCTTTGTCTGTTTTCTGCGTTCATTCAAGGCGACCGACGACATTGTATTTGTGACCGTGTACCGTTGATGAACTTTGAAAGATTCGGGCGTCTCCCACCGAATGCCACCAATTCTAAAGCGGATGTGCGTTATTTTTGGATTGCAGTACGCGAAAGACTTTTCCTCTTCCCTCACTTCTGTTTCTACACGGCGACGGAGCCGTAGCGGGTCCCTGTCAACCATGTCGACGGAATGCCGGTGAATCCGTAGTCTAAACAGCGGTTCTTCTTTCGATATCTACATATATGTATATTTTTCTTTTTCGACTTTTAAGCTCTCTCACACCCTGCGCATATTTCATAAGGAATTTGTTGACAGATCAAAGGCGTTTAGATTGACCATGGTTCAAATGGGAACTGCAAATCGAATAAATTCTAGATGCAATTAGTACCTAAAATCAAAATGCTAAGGTGAAAGGAATACTTGCTAGTAAGGAATATTGTTTATAATGGTTTCAGAGTAATAAACACGTAATCATAGTGAAGGTTTCTTGATAATATTGAAGATTATATAATATATTATCGATTGCTAAAAAGTACTGTACACCCATAGCGAAGGTAAATGCAAAATCTTTGAAAATATTCCTCACCCACAGTGACGAATGAAATCCTTTTTGTAACGAGTTTCAGTTTCTTCGTCACAATGCGCTCAATGCCAAGAATGTGAGCAAAACTTTTGCCATTTGAGAAACAAACTATATAACCATATAAAGACAACAGTTAGGTTACGCCTATAGTTTTCGGGTCATTTCAGTGACCATGCAGTAGTAGTAAAATTTATGTGGTACACTTCATTCACGTTACGGCGCTGGGATCTACGTATGTATCACACAAGAGCTATAAGCGTATACCCGGAAATACCGGCTTTAAACTTATTTGAGCAGGAACAGCTAATTAAAGTCTCAGTAAGTTGGATAAATTACTAACGTCTTAGTAATGTCAAAGCCAATAGTTAATTGATTAATTATGTTTGCTTGTTTAAAACATGTAAAAAAATATGTTTTACTTGCGCCAAAGGTTGATTCAATTGGATTTAACTTGCAATGATAGGCAGAAACACTCGTATTTGTAGGAGCGCTTTCGATGAAAATAGACCTTATAATTATTACTGACCTGTTAATTATTTTAGAGCTGTAGAGTTATGAAATGATCTGCTTTTAACTGTTAAATTTAAAATATTGACATTTGAGTAACTTTAATTATTCAACATAATTTGGAAATGGAACATGGGAAAGTGTCAACTGTTTACCATTATAATCTTACCCTCAGCTGCAGCTGTTTGTTTTGAGTGGGTAGTAAGTAGCTAAGATAATACGGTCCCGTGCGACTTCGTATAGGTTCCATGCTGCTAGCGAGATAGCAAGACGCCATACGAATCACTACTATCTTCGCTACTGGCCACCCAAAACGTCACCACCAGCCGCCGCTGATTGCCCCAAGTTTTAAGCAATCACAGAGCATTAAATGCTAAGAACATTAAATTTTGTCCTTTATGTAGACATGTGTAGCGTTATAATCAATATCTGTATTGAAAACCCCCTGAAAAGGGATATGTTTAAGTTTTATAAATTAAGCGAGAAAACCGAACCGTTTAACCAAACGGTAGATTCTTGAATTAGTTATCAACATGCAAAACCAACCCAAAGAATGCGCCTTAAAAAACGACTTTCTTAACAACTCATTACCGCTAAATGAACCAATTATTATAAATTTGCAGATAAGGGTAATGGTAACTACATTTCGTTTTTTGTTATTTAGTGGACATGGCCAACTGAAAGTTTTGAATTTTCGTTTACCTATATATGGTGTAAACTGTTGAATTTAAGTTGATAAACCTGTGATTACCCCCAGTGCTGCCACCTCTACCGATTTTAGACCTTTTCTACCGATCTACCGATTAATATAAATTTTTCCATGATTTCCTTAATGTCGTTCCTTTCACCGTTCGTTACAAAGGTATTTAGATACACCCGCAAGTAATCTTTGGTTGGATCTGTAACTATAACTTTTACTTACACCTGTATACATTTGTATATACTGCCTAGTCGTTTAGTCTTTGATATGCTGTTTATGTATATTGTTTATCTTATATAGTTTCAATAACACCTTTGTGAGTACGTGCGTTAGAAGGAAACTAAAGCATTATACTCCTAGCATTCCTATCCAATTTTGCTTTTGCCAATGGGCGCACTGTCGCCATAATAAGCAAAAATTGTTCCGGGGGGCAACTCGAGGGCCTATCGACATTTAAATACTTCTATACAATGTAAAAAGATTCCCGCAATCTTGGAAAAATACTCCCTATCCGAAAAAAAGCAATCTCCCGACTGGCCGTGGAAGCTTAAGTTTTGGTATTTCATACATATTCCCGCCCATGGGATGAGTTTTAGTATATATATTAATAACAAAACACGTAACAAATTAAAGGAGATAAAATATTAAATTATATCTATTTGTAGTATCTATTTGTAGCCTAGCTGGAGTATAGTAGAAATTTTGACGATTCTCCTGTTGCTTTTATTGTTGTAATAAGGCATTATACATTTTAGAAAAGTATTTAAGATAACATTATGTTTATTTCAGAGAGAAAACCTTGAAATCCATTCCAATAGTTGACGTTAGACAAAACGTGGTTGCAGTTACTAATTTGAAGGTGAGTATTTATGTAAAAAAGTAATAATAAAAACAAATTTTATGACGTGCTTACGAGCTCCATGACTATGTGAATTTGGTAAAGGTTGTCTTTGGTAGCGGCAATGAAACAAAACGATCAAATAAATAATACTTAAAAATGTTAAACTCTTTTCGTTACTAGCATTCAATTTACTACAGAAAAGGAGACCCTTTCTTAGATATTACAGTTATAACAATTCGAGGCAATAAGATCGTTATTGGTATGCTGAAACATTGAATTTCGGTCGTTTTCTAAACCTCTACTCCAATAATCCTATAGAACAAAAGATTATCACAGTAGTAGCCATGAAAATTAGAATTACTAAAATTTGTAATTCTTCTTTAGATTGGTTACTTACTAGATTCTTCTGATATACCCCATAATGACTTTTACGTTTTTCCCACTACAGAGACTCCTTATCTACTTTTAAGTTCATATTAATTGAATATTGATATCGACTAATGAAAAAAAAGCTGTACTGTCAGGTAGACTATCCGCTTTTAGATGGCTAATACTGTGCGTCTTAGTTCTTAAATCAAACAGATATATATCTTTCAAATTACTTCTTTAATTCAACAATAGTTTATTTGTATGAAACATTTTCTTTTAATACCACATACTGAATAGAAAATTATTTTTGTCTGATATATTTTGAAGGTTGAAATATATATTTTTTGCAATCTAATAAGTAGTAAGAGAATAACAAGAGCAGTGTTAATTCCTTACAGGATAAATTAACTATCTCTCAGTTGAACTTAATATCATAGGACATTTATGTACGAGCCAGTGAAAAAGCGAACACAGAAAAAAAGAAGAGATAATAAAAATAAATAAATAAATTATGAGAAATAAGAATAAATTTATGAGTGTCTTTGTTTTCCCTGATTTTCCTACAACTTTCCCATGCGTTGAGAAGTAGACGCATTTAACTGGGATGACACGGTGAAGAACACAAGCTTCCTGGGCTAGTTGTGATGTGAGTTATTAGTCTTAACGAACACCGAACACCTTTCTATCTAGGTGTCGGGTCCGAAATACTCCCCAAAATGCGCTTTAGCGAGTCGTAAACGGCGAAATGCATCTGACATGTTATTTGTTGCCATAACATCCACCATCTGCAGACGCACGTTTCGTATAGAGACTTGCTGTAATGAGCTGACGATTAAAATACGGTAGCATCCAGTAATAAATCCGCTTCTGTTTAACCTTCTGCACACACAGTTATTTTCCGAATCATACACTGCATTGTCGCGTCGCTCCATAAATAAATTTAAAGAATAATGTACTACGAAATGTTATTTCTTCATGTTTATTACATATTATTATTCAAGCAATAACCCGAATTGAAATTATGCAATGATTATAACTAGGTGGTCTTTACAAACATATTTTTTGCATTTTTTTGGGCGCACTGGTCAAATGTATTTTATCATGTTTTCATGGATTAATCTCACATCGTCGCCTCATTCCTTTTGACAACTTATCTCAACAGCTCGTAGAATTGATCTCTTAAAACCACATGGGTTCATATTAAGTCTCACCGACGCGACGGAGTCATCTGTGGCACGTCTATGTATCGTAGGTACTATTCTCTCAATATCCCTGAAATTGTATGGAATGATTACAAACCCTTACCAGCTTATTTGTTTTCTCAGATTGAATACTTTTATCATCACACCTAAGATTCGCAAAAAGAAACATAGAACTTTTTTTTTTACATTTTTGCTTGAAATATAGATGGTCATTTGTAGCATTTCACAAATGTGGGATAAATGTGAATCTGCATTTTCCCATTACAAACACTAGTCGAAATAATGCAAGACCTTCAGCTGACAGAAAACACGAAGTGGGTTGTGGGGTCTTATGCATCCAATGACTTGTGTTCTTTTTAATTTATGGAAAGGAATGTTAAAAATATACTGCGGTAAACTATTACTGATGTATTGATGGAAGGATACATACAAGCGTTTCTTGTATGTAGTTTTCTCTAGATTTAGATACAAAAAAACCATAATAACTCCAACAATGCACTCCAAAACTTAAATATAATAAATATGATGAAAGAAAAAATGGAAGAAATATCTGCAACAAGGGAGGAAGCAGACTATGAAGAATGCAAAGAATAAAGAATCTATGTCAAACGAACAATAAAGGAAGAGAAAGAAAAGCCATTCAATTCGGAATTCGATAAAATGGTGCATGTAAAATGGGGTAAACTGGGGTAAATCATACAGTTTTTGTAATGAGGCGAATAAGAGAAAAGACAATAAAAGAAAAGGAAAATATAGGTCTGTGCTTCATTGACTTGGAAAAGTCCTCTGATAAGATTAAGAGATTAAGACATGTAAAATATTAAAGCGTAGAGGAACATCGGAAACATTAATAAAGGGTATACAGAGTTTATGTAAAGAAACGAAAAGTTGTGTAAGATGAAACAGGAAAAATCGAACAAGTTTGAGTGTTAGGCAGGGGTGCATCTTGAGCCCTCTACTATTTATGATAGTTATTGAACGAGGCGATAAAAGAGGCAAAAATGGATATAAAACCATTCGAAGTTGGCTACTGAAAAATGGAAAGAATATCTGTGATATCCTACGAGGACGATATGATGATTATAGAAAAGGATGAAAAAAAATACTCAAGTGTTTTAGAAAGCGCTAGAGAAAATAAACATGAAAATCAAGGAAGAAAAACTAAATCAAGTGCACAACTTCAAATACTTGGAATCGACATTAGCAGGGGATGGTAGAATAGATGAAGAATTAAAAGAAAGAGTAACAGCGAGAGGAAAATTATTTAACAGCATTAAAAATTCCCTTCTAGGCAAGAAGAAATTGCCTAAAAATATCAAAATGGAAATATTTAAGAAAATAGTAATAACGATACTGATATATGTAGCAGATACATGAACGACGACAGCAAGACACAAAAATAAGATGACGGCCATAGAAATGAGAATTTGGAGGAAAATCGAAAAAAATGGATAACTGAGAAATGCAACGTATAGACAAAATTTCAAAAAAGAGCCATAGCAGAAAAAATTGAAGAGGCACAACTGAGGTGGAATGGGCCCATGAGAAGGATTCCAGAATAAAGGAGAGTCAGACAAGTGTTCGAGGCTGGAGAAACTAAAACAAGTCGTTCGAAAAGGACGTGGTTGGAAGAAGTAAGGGCAGCAGCGGTTAAGAGAGGAGTTATTCGTTTTTTATTTAACAATAATAATAACATCGTCTGTATTTAAAGAAGGATAAGAGCAATAGAACACTCTAGAGCGAAGTTTAGCTAAAAGCTATTCTAACCCGTGCTTGTTCATAAAAAGTTACAATATTTAAATTTAAATTACAATTGTCTGAAAACGTGAACTACATAAATTCTATAGTGTCACAAAATACATAATACAGATACTATTTCATAATAAATACATTCAGTGAAGCTCTTGCAGGGCGACTTACCCAGCATAGATCTGACGTGCCTCTTAGACATAGTCAGTGACATCCGCTTTTTAAATATTGCAACGTATTCATTATAGATAACTACAGTATTATAACTAAAAGACCGCCTAAACATAGCTGTTTTATGTTGTGGTAAGCTCATAGTATCCCCCCCCCCAACATTAACATTTAGTTCGCAAAAAAGGGATATCCTTTTTGCAATAATTTATATAGGAATACCAAGTAACTCAGTTTTACAATATCTGGAAAACGCAGCCAGCCTATTTGGGTGTATTTATAAGGAATGTGGTCGTACTTCCGAAGAGAGAAAAACATATTTGCAACAGGTATTCTGTATAACTTGTAGACGCTTCGTTGTGCAACAATCTAGGCAGAGGTAATATACTAAAATGGTGTACGAAAACACAAACATGATAAGTGATTCACAAAACTGCTTTTTAGATGAAGACTTATAATTTCTTTATTTATATACAACGCTCTAAGTCGAATGTATATACGCTGACATAACCTAGCAGTATTTTCTTGAAATCTCAGATCATTATTCAGAGTTACTCCTAGTATTTTAATATGTTTTTCAAATGGTATGGTATTCTGACCTATTTTGATTGCTAGTCTTGGTTCTACACTCAACCTATTTCTTTTAGAGCAAAACAAAATGCTAGAAGATTTTACCGAATTTAAATGCAAATTGTGGCAAACCGCAACCTTACTAATAAGGCTCAAATCGCCATTTATGTGCATCTCTGCAATATCAACATCAGCAGGATTGAAAGTATACAACAACTGATTGTCATTTGCATAGCCCTGAAGGAATGAATGCTTAGCGACCCGGCATAGATCGCCCGTATATAGTGTAAATAGTAACGGTCACACTATCGAGCCATGTGGCACACCCGAACATATCCGCCACACATACGATCCACTTTCACCATGAAAACCCTTTGCGTCCTGCCACCAAGGTAGCTCTGAAAGAATGATATAGATGTGTAATCCAGTCCGTAATAACGCAGTTTCGCACACATCGCTTGATGGTCTACTGTATCAAAGGCTTTCGAGAAATCCAAAGATACTACCGCAGCAGCCTTGTTATTATCGAGTGCCATAAAAAAGCCAGACTGTACATATGGAATAATACTGTTTTCGACAAGAGAAGCATTTAATTGTAGATGCACAATACGTTCCAGAACTTTCGAAAGAACTGGCAAAATGCTTATAGGACGTAGATCTTGGACATCTCTTGGATTTCCTTTCTTCGGGATCGGACGAACTATGGCTTCCTTCCAAATACTCGGTAAACAACCACGCTCCAGGCAAGAGTTTATATAAGGCAGCAAAACAGACAGGCAAGAAGAAATCATTGTCAAGGAAATACCATCCGCACCCCTAGCATCCGACTTAATACTGTTTATGGCTTCCAAGAAACTCTGAGGTGTCATAAGGCTGAAAGTAAAAGTTAAGCCATCTCTAAAATATTTTTTTTGATAATAATCAACCATTTGGCAGCAGTTATTGGTCTTGTTATAAATAGACCCGAAATAGTTATTTACAGGGTCGGGATGAAAAGGGTGTTCCGGTACACCTGGTTTTCTTCTTGTGTTGATGCTTAAATCGTATAATATGTATTCCATAATACTCGTGATTGCTTAGTATGTTGTAAAAACTCCAAGTACGCCTTCTATTCACGCAACGCAGAATTTCTCAACTGCTTGTACTCAGTCCAAGCTCGTAATGTTTTGCTGCGCTTATACCTCACGAGTGCCCTATCTCTCTCTCTCGCAAAATTCAATTCAAGGAATCTGTAAGCCAAGGGGCTGGTGGCTTAGTGACATGTACTCGCTTTATCGGAGCATGCGCATCGAACAAGGCAGTAATATAATAAGTAAGGTAAGCCACCATGTCATCTATGTTATCAAGGTAAAGCACACCATTACAGTCAATGGAACTTAAGTCATAATGGAAGTGACTGCAATTAAAGTATTTAAAACCTTGAATGGTAACAAAGTTTTCTTCTTTCATCACGTGCAGCCAGTATATCAAGGCAGCAGTAAGCCAAGCAGTGATCCGATATATGGGCAGTACTTATAGCGTTACTATTACAACAATCTTCTTATTGTTTATAAATATCGGATCCAATAAGTTTGATGTTACCACGATAGGCAGGACCATGACAGGACCTCGTATTTACAGCGTTCAAAAGCTGTAACAACTGAGTAAAGATATTAATAGATCACCACCACTACCGATTTCCTAATTAAAGTGTTTACATCCAAATCTCTTTTAGTTTATACACAAACATTAGACAGAAAAACATTACGATCAAATAAACGTACGTTGAAGTCAATTTTTTCAGTATTTAGCAAAGATTATCGTATACTAAACGATTCCGGGGAAAAGCCTTGGTAGATTTTCCATTTGCACGATAGAAACTTATAAACATCGCTACTTTACTCCATTATCATAAAGATCTGATTAGGTACTTAACGTTAGCGCAAAGTAAAACTATACAAACCAAAATAAATAGACCGTGGTGTTCGTAAATAAACTTCACGGATCGTGTGATCGTATAAATAAACTCTTTTTATTCATTTGCATGCATATACGTATGCATGTATATTCAAACTGGTCCGTTCAGGTGACATCCTCGATACGGGACGGGTGCTAGTAAATATAGTTTTAGCATTTGTTTCGATGACAAGTGACGGGCGTGATTCACTCGTTCGCTGCACGAAAATAAATTCGGTAGCGTTAAGCCGTCTATTAAATTTAATAAGGGAGCATTAAAACGACAACCAACGGCGCGACTAGCCTCCTTGTAATAATAATAATGTTAATAATTGCCCTATCTGTATTCGCGACTACACGACGCGACGAGACAAATGCGAAAGCGACACGCTAGTGGAATTTTTGGGAGAAATTTATAACGAAATTGCAAGCGAGGAGGGCAAAAAATACTTTACTAATTCTCAGTATATGTACCACACCATAAAACCACTATTCCTTTTTGTTGCATAGCTACTACTACCTACTACTTTAAAACATTTAGGTACATTAAATATCACTCATATTTCTCCAGTAATTGAAAATAAAAAAAACAAATATCCCTAAAACTATCTGGAAACCTATAAATTACTTCAAGAATTATTATTATTATTAATACGATGCGATTGTTCTGCAGCCCGCCCGAGCTCAATCTTAGTGTATACTGAGTATGAGTAGTTGAGCCAAGAGCCAAGGACCGAAAGAACCGAAGGTTGCAGAAGTCAAAAGCCTCAAATTTTCAGTATTTTCGCTTGCGGGGAGGGCGATTTGGCGATGCTATGATCCTCACGTGACCATAACTTGTGAGAAAGATATCCACGCCATTAGAAACTCTGTCGGTAGCATTATAATAGAAAATTATAATGCAAATCCAGTGGGGATAGATGGGAAGATCGTGGCGGCTAATTAATTGGACCATTAGTACCAATCCATCTGTTTCTACAAATCTCGGTCAATACCTGTGCCGTGCGAACCGAATTA
>JARFOC010001346.1:40925-54141 GCA_031763485.1 Osmoderma eremita
TATACACATATTATAATATATACTTTCACAAAATTTCATTGCTTTGTCACTCTGAAACCCTGCCTGATAGAAAAATTATGAAAACAGATATGAAATGAGTGTAAAAAGTACTACGAAGTAGGTACTACCCACTTTACCTCGTGAGACAAAATAAATCTGAAATTTTGTTGACCAGTGATATCTAAGCCCCAATTACCCATCTCTGTGGCGCTCACAGTAGTGATCGTATTAAAATAATAATAATATCATCAAATTGAGGTTATTATAAACTCTATGCATATAAATAGGGAGAAAAAGGTTCTCGAATATCCACTCAGTCAACAAAATTGTAGTTTTAAGGCGGCAATGATATACAGTGGTGATGGCAAACACATACAATTCTCCTTAATTATATTTCAAGAATAACAAGATGAAGTAAGAATTATACCGTACTTATACCGATTTTTTTGTTAATTATTATTATTGAAATATAATTAAGGCGAATTGCATGTATTTTCCGTCTCGTTTGCTTGTAACAATGCGTTTAAAGTATAGTATATATTATCATCATCCATACATATAATTTTTCGCAACTAATAATCTGAAAAATTTCATTTTACCAGACATTTGCTTGATTTAATGTGGAGTATATTTGATTTAACAATATAGTTCTCTCGTTTAAAGTGCATCCCCAATTTGAATAAAATACACTTTTCTCTATCACTTATTTGAATTAAGCTACTTATATCTCTTTTTAAAACTCCTTATATCTTTATAGGTTCAATGAGACACACGTCTGCACATGGAGTATGTTTGGAGCTCGTTAATACATCTTCGAGGTGGTAATAGCTTTTCGAACCGAACACCTGGATAGAAAAGTGTTCACTACAACTGAGAGAGAATTACCTTCCTTTGTAAGGAATTGGCGCTACTGTTGCTATTCTCATACGTAATACTTATTAGATTTTAAAATATATTCAGTTGATCCAATAAAATATATCAAACAAAAATAATTGTCTATTGAACTAAATTGAGCACGTTGTTTTTAAAAAAAACATTAGTTCATACAAAGAAACTATTGTTCAGCTAAACAAATAATTTCAAACATATACATTTGCTTGGTTCAAGAACTTTTTTCATCTATGTAGAGCTATTAGATATTAACATATGTGTGCTGACAGTTGTGAATCGGTATTTTGTTTATTATCAGAAGTATAATATTTAGTGTGATTGTTTTTCTGAACTACCTTCTTTTAACATAACAACTTGTTTAATGTGCACTCTATGATTCAATATCGAAGATGGAGGTACACTATTCTTAAAATTAAATCACCAGTGTCTAAAAAATGTAAGTGTGGCACTTTATGCCTGAAGAATGAATACCCAGGGATTTAATAGGTTTGCTTGTTCAATGGTGGTGTTTTCTATAACTAACTAGCTTAAATTGTAGTACAGTACGTGAGATATTTAGATTAAAAATGACGTATATTGCTTTTGTAGTATTTAAAAAGAGTTTCTTAGGAATTTAGCATCGAATTAGTTTCCATATCAACATTCTCTACAGAGCTATTAACCAATATAGTAGTGTCGTCTCGATACATTATTATCAATTTTTTTTTTCAAAAATATAGTCATATCATTAATAAACGCTGAAAATCGGAGTGACGATAATATATCTCCTTGCGATAAACCGATTATAAATACGCATTAGATATAAAAGTTTATTTTCTATTATTTGTTGTCCCCGATATTTTTGCAAATTGATTTCTTTCAGATAGGTGGAAGATGCACCATTTTTGCGCAATACCTTTAATAGCAATGAGTTCCACTTTTTCTATAAAGATATTGTGCTGGTCACAGTTAAAAGCTCAACGTAGAATACCAAAAAGGACTACCAGAGTACTAGTTTGTTCTCTAATTGCGATATTATATGGTTGTACATACTTAACCGTAGATTTACCTGATCTAAAGCCATGTTAGCTCTGGGTTATAATAATGTATATATTGTAGACAAATTAATCAAGACGTGTTAGCATTGCCTACTCCAGAATTTTACCAACACATGGTGTTAATGAAATTGGCCGTTAATTTGGCATATAACTTGAATCGCCTTTTTTTATAGATTGGTATAAAAAGCCCAGTTAAGTGGATGAGTGAACGGTGAGGCGAGCAGATATTTTACTATACTGCATTATTGGTATACTACTGAAATTCATCTTTTCCTATTTTACTATAAGATTTAAACGAAATAAGTTATAAAAAATAATTAAAAACTATAGCAACGTGAATCTCCAATCAAGCTTATATTGTTATTTTTATAGGCTGGTGTAAATTCAATCGCGGTAAATAAAAGCTCTAATTATAAAGTAGTATTAAATCAGTTCGAAATAAACAGATAATATTTTAATTTTTTTGTTTCCTTCTACCATCTTAATAGGAAAATTATATTTTCATTGCGTTTATTTACGCATTCCCACCGTATTTCTATAGTATCAAAACTTTACTCGTTCGATCCTATTCAACTTGAGGGAAAAACACATAAGTTAGGAAAGAAACCGATTGTATTACGATATTTGGAGTTTTTTTTTGTTTCTATAAAACTCCTACCTCTTTATCATTCTACAGAAGACGTCGGTAAATGTAAATAACATCCCATCCCCTATTTTCCAACTTAGTTATGTCCCTTTCGTAAGCAGGAATATCGCTGCCGGGTATGAAAATATCCTTTGCTCCAGAGAATATATCAAATACCTAGATTTTCTCTGGCAATTCGGGCAGTTCGTTAAGGATGAACATGACCACTTTAAAAATGCCATATTTACAAAAATGTAATTAGGTCCGATTCCCTTTCCTGGCTTCTGGAGTCAAGTAATTAAATAAAATTTATGATTTAATTATATCAAATACATTTCACTTTTAAAAATTATGAGTGTAATAAGGTTTTCTGCTATCTTACAAAAAAAATTATAAAGTCCATAGCGTTTGCTTCGCATTTTCTGTTTAATATCAGGGAATGAATTAATCAAGTTACCCATTCGGAAGCTGTGTTGAAAAAAGCTTACGTAGGATATAAAAGGACAACATTTAGCTCTTTTTTGAACTTCTAATTCTAAATGTTTCTTTGATGTTACTCTGTTATTTGTCGGACATGTATTATCCGTTGGACAATATTGTTATTCCATGTGTATTTTTCGTATGTACGCACCTACGTATTTATTTGACACATAGGTATACTGTGCAATTCCATGGAGAAATTAAAGTGTTCCCTGTGAAGAAATTCAGTTGTCCATGCGAGCTCGTCTGCCATTTATTAAATGCAAAACAACTCTTTACTCGCGATGAAAATGTCAAGCCAGCTACTTTATTTTTTCGGGCTCCTTGTTGTTGCATGTTAATTGTGTTGCAATATTAGCTAATTATACGGTTTGCTAAACAAAGGAAATATGTACCTGCACATGTAAAAAAACTTTAATAAGTGCATTGGAATGCAGTTTCTATATATTAATTTATGACGAATTATATTCAAATTTACTTGATAAGTCCCTAAGACTTTCTCACCTAATTTTGCACGTGCAAAATAAAAATAGTAATAGATAATATCTATATTTTACTAATAATAATAGCTTTTTATATCAAGTTCTGAAACATACAAAATTATGTCAACAGTAAAGTATTTCGGAAGCGTACACATGATAATAGAATATTGTAGCACATATTACTATAATAAGTAATAATTTATGGAAAGTAGGTAAGGCTTAACATTGTATTTAAAATTATGTAGATTATTAGGTAATTTGATATCTTTGGGTAACTTACATCACAAATAAATTAAATTCTTCTGAAGTAATGACTTTTTGTGTACTGGAGCTAAGTAATAAGGTCATTAACGTAAAAATATTCTAACAAAGTTGCATAATAAGAGAGATATTAATGTAAACAAAATTGCAAGTTTTGCTTTTTTTATTTTCAAGTGACGATGAACCACCACAAAATCTGGTTTTTAACCCTAAAACGATTGATCAACAACTTGTGCAAAGTAATTGGCTGCGTTCTAAAGACACAACGTTCAGCCAACTGTTGAGTCTTTCTCTCTGAACGCTAGCGTTGTATACAACATGTTTACTAAACGGACGCCATTTTTTTCAGCGGATATGAAACTTGCTTTATTTACGTTTTAAATACAGGGGAAAACATAACCTATATTTATTATAACGTTTTTAAGAAATGGCTCATTTGAAAATCTCGTGTAAATATGAAGGAGCGTTATACAGTACAATACAATACAAATATTTCATTCTCCATAGCAAATTTAAGTGAAGAAATAAGAAAAACACACAGTAATGCCATAGCCTCAAAGTGTTTATTATACTTAGATTCCCAGCTGTCATCAAAATCATATCCCGAAATGAGCGTTCAGAAAAACTCAACATGTTGAGTAAACGCGTTGGGGCAGCGATTTGTGTATTTCGAACGCAGCCAATGTAAACGATAGGTTGGTGAATTTCTTACTAAGTAGGCTGATATCGATAACTTTTCCCATTTGTCAAGCTATTTCATTAGTTGTCACTACATTATTGGTTTGACGTAAATTTTTCCTAATAAATCCTAATAAGGAAAGTAAAAATGGTCCATCGCACCAACAGTGAATACGTTGACATGTTGTTAATTTATGGTGAAATATGCCAGAATTCTGCTGCTGCAAGTCGATTGTACGCTGAGCGGTTTCCTAACAGGCCAACACTTATTCTGGCGAACACTGCGCGAGAATCAATTTTATCCTTTCCATGTACAAACGGTACAAGCTTTACAACTTGAAGATCGTCCTTTACGTTTACAGTTTTGCCAATGGTTTCTATAAAAACATGTAGAAATTCCAAACTTCTCTTCCATTATATTGGCGACTGATGAAGCAACGTTTACACGTCACGGTATAAATAACTGTCGTAATACTAATATTTGGGATGTGGGCCGAATTGGTCAACGGACAACTTATTGGCCCATTTGTGTTGTCAAATCGAATGAATGGATATTATTATCTCTTGTTTTTGCAAAATCATTTGATGGAACTATTGGAAGAAGTCCCTTTGAATGTACTTCGACAAATATGGTTTTACGATGACGCACCGTCGCATTTTAATCTTTAGTTCGCCAACGAAAATAAGTGGATTGGTCGAGATGGTCCTATGCCATGGCCTCCTCAGTCACCCGACCTTAACTCCCTTGGGGAGTTATGGAGCGTTATGTAGACCATGGTATACACCAACGACATAATTGATGTAGATGATCTTCCTAACCGCGTTGAGGCAGCTGGGGCGACAGTTCGACGGCAAGACCAAGGCCTAATATTATGCCAATTCATGGGCACGTCGAGCATGAATTTGCGTTCAATTTTTACGTTAATGACCTTATTTTAAGATGTTCAATCATCCTTTGAAAATGAAATCACAAAACCGTAAATACCCTGTATATATTTATAAAACAAAACACAATACTTCAACAACATAAGTATTATTTTCATGTTACAGGCATAAATGTCTTAACTAACATTACGTTAGTAAAGATTGCAAGGACCGCAAGCGAATGTTAGGTTATATGACTTGATAATGGGAATCCACGTATTCCCGAAACACGTGTTGTCCCGAATTAATTAATACCTTGTGCGGGAGGAGTAATCCGACCAGTGTGTTTAACATCACTTTAGGCATTTAGAGTTAGCAATAGAAAAGTAAATGTTTTCGTGTTCTATTTCACCTTGCAATTTCGGTTGCGGCATTTCTCCATGAAAATGTTTTCTACAATCGATGCAGGATTGAAATCGTTCAATCCTTTTTCGCCAAGTATAATTTCCTGAAAGTATAAATCGAAATTGCGATTTCTTTGAAGTAAGTTTGCGCGTGAATATATTTGCTTCGTTTATACAAGATGTACATTCGCGCATTTTGCGGCTAGGCAACAAGTCTATTACGAACCAAACGCATGAGATGGAAAACAGGAATTTAGATATTACAACATACCCCACCGTACCAGAACGACATCCTTAATATAACGCGAACAAAGTTGTTAGACGGGCTAGGTAAATCTATTAAGGCATATTTCAGGAATAACAGTTAGCGCGAGCGAAGCTAATCCTATGTTTTGCAAGAGGTTTAGAGTCGCTGGTTTGAAAGCAAGCGAGCTCAGCAGTTGCGGTCGGAGGTCAAACTCTACAATAAAGAAGAAGCCTAGCTGGGCATTCCGGCTTAACTTGCTAAGCTTAAATTATAGTGCTTCGCACAGAGCACGGCCGTTCCCTAATTCCAGTAGTTTATCTCGCGAATATCAATTAACCATCGGTACGGTCTCCAATAAATTTGCAGTGTCAGAAGCCCGCCTTTTTAATCGTTCCTCTTTCGTGAATTTAAAAGTAGGTACTGCATCGAGCACAACTACGGCACATAATCTATTCGGCATTTATTAAGACTATTATCCCGTCGGACATAGAGTATTCCGAATAATCTGAGTAAAATATTCTCCGGCCGCTCACTTTATTGAAATATTTCATTTGGGACTTGCGACAATCAATTCTTTACCAAACCCAAAAAAATTTTATAAAAAAAAACGTGAAAGAATAGAATTCAAACAACATACTAGAACAAAAAAAAACATAAAATTAAGTGAAAGTATAGAGCCACTTCAAAGGATCCGTTCCTAAATGGTGAACTCATAAAACCGATGTTACTTACTTATTATGCCCTGCAGTGTAACGTGTATCTTTACAGGAGGGTCATAAAACATAATGTGCAGAGCATAACGCATTACGAACACGTGAGTGTTAAGTTTGGAACTTTTAATGAATGTATGCAAAAATTTTCCCCGCGGGAGCTACAAATTATTCGACCTCTTTTATATTTCCCTTTTTCATCAACGTCTTTTATATCGCATAGTAAGAGTTTACTAACAACACTAGCCAAGTTTGCTATAATAGATTTATGTGCATTTTCATTATAAAATGGCAAAAGGTGAACTCTATCTCCCGACGCTTTAATAATATATTAAGATTTAGAACGCATTTTATAACATATACAGGGCTCTAGCCCAATAACTGGTGTATTTAATCTTATTTATTTTTCGGATTATATGTATATGCCGTGCTTTTTTTGTAACCCTGCACATACGTATTTCCTACAGGTAACGTTAAGCGATATAGTAGGCAACCAATTATTCGTTAACGCGTCGTCAGTGTGAAAAAGGAACAATTCTTTATGTCAAATACTTCATTATTAATTTAATAATTTTTTTTATATTTATTCAAACATCAATCACAAATTAAATACATTTTAATGAAAAGTAGAAAATTTATTTAATTTATGAACAGGTAAAACAAAGATGAAAAGGTGGCAATGAAAACGTAGTACCAGAAGAATAATAATTTAAGAGGGGTTAGGGAGATGTTTTCAGTCAATCATCCTGAATACCTATAGCATGCGCGAAAACTATGCTCAATATTTTTAACAAACTCAAAGCAGATAGTTGTGTTCTCCCATAAAAATAAATGAAACCAATAATGTTTTAACAGAACACACCAATCTGAATATCCCAAGTTATATAGAGGAACGGTACGTAGGATCGATTTTACATGTAGACAAACATTGTGAAGTATCATACAGTTCGATATATAAAACAGTGAAAGAATTTAATTATAAGCTACACAAAATACAAATCATCAATAGCTTTCCGAGGAAGATTAATTAAACCGAACAGATTTTTGCAAAACAATGTTTAATTTGTTAAATAAAACGTAGAAATTTTGAATAAAACACTTTTTACTGACGGAGCTACATTTACTTACATTCACATTTGTTTTGTTTTCTTGGTTAGCAATTAGAATAAAATAATTTCTTCATTCAAAGTTGAAATTTGCGCTTTATTGAAAACATAACCAAATTCTACTACATGGTAATATTTGAACACTTTCGTAATAGATAATAAATGGGGAGGTCAACACTCAGAACTTCTGGGTTGTATCCTACATTTATTCATTGAAAAATACTAAATTTCCTTTCCATTAATCTATTAGTTATTGATCCCGCACAAATCCTCATGCACAAAACCTGACACGAATGCTCTCAATGCTATCTCAAATGATCAGCTGATTTGTAACCAAATGATTGCTTTCTTTGGGGTCATTTGAAAATTAAAGTTTATAATAAGATGCGAATATGTAATTTGGACGAACTGAAAGCCCGTACACGTACTGCATGTGATGGAATAAAACCCAGAATTACAGACAAGGAGGACACTTAGAAAACCTGTTCTGAAATTAGACTTTACCTTTATTATGTTGTTTTGTTAATAAATCGTCAGAATAAAATAATTTCTTCATTGCAAGTTGAAATTTTGCACTTTCTTTGTTAAAAACATAACCAAATTCCTCATAGCTCTGTTTTTGCCAACACAACGGAAATATTCGTACGAAATTCCACTATAGTTTCGTAATAAATTTTAACAGTTTCGTAGTAGATTTAAAATTTTCATGTTGTGCTGGAAATTTTTCGTTAGAAAAAATTAATTATAGTAGATTCTTTAAAACGTGCTAGCAAGAGATAATTAATTAATAATAGTGTCGTAATAGCACTGGCCATAGATCTGACGACGCGTTAACGTATATCTGGTTGCCTACTATGTGTATTGTATCTCATATTACTTTCTTCATCCGTAAAAATGAAATGAAAATAAAGGAAACTGTTAAAATTTCAGCAGTCCAGGACATTAAAACGACGTGAACACCTATTGATCGTGATTTTTTTTTCGCGTGGAATCGAATTTAAAGTTTCCCATTCGTGCTAGTGACTTTCCCGAAAAGCAACTGTCAACAATAGTTAATGGATAATACATTTGCCGCCGGCGAACTTTTTGGCGTAATACTTTATTTCTATAGCGGATTAATTTAGGAATCTCTCAGGAACGCCGGCGCATCTGTGTACAGCTGCCGGGGCCATAGAAAGACGTACAACAGCGAAACCCCTTTGTACACATAATCTCATTATATTCAAGAAGTTTTTGTAACGTGACTGAAATGTTGTGTACATCTAAATCAATTTACTTGAGTGTCCGGACATTATATTAATTATTCATGACCAATTATTTTTATTTAAAAATTGAACAAAGTATTAGGTATACAAAATACCGCTTCGATATTATGCTGCTATATAACATAAAATTCTGCATACTTAGATCTAAGTAAAATTACACTATTTTGTCACCCAAATTTTTAAAATAGCCACCACATATGTCATAAGAAAGATGAGCGAGAATTATGAAATTACATAAAACAACCTTGCTTACATTTTATTACCTTATATTAATATTATTTTAATCTTTTCTTGAAAATCGTTTTCATTAAGGAAAAAAGTATATGATTTTAATTAAATGTAGAGGGAGTAAATGAATTATAATATTGCTTTGAGATTGTTTAATTTTTGAGATAATCGTACGTGTATAATTTACCAACATATAGGCAACTTAAATAGCAGTCTATTATCCCACGGTTCTATATTCTAGGTCGTCCAGAACGTGGAGATTTTCTACTTTACCAACTTATTGGTATTTTGTTTTGATTTGTTATATAGTAAGGAGAGATGGGGCACTTAACGTTAAAATTGTATGCCTAACCCTCTCTCGGTCTGCGAACCCAACTAATCCCATATATTTCAAACTTGACAGGATGCGGAATGCCAACCAAAATTCTATTCATCCTTCTTTGCAAGCTTTTATCGCATAATGTCATTCACAAAACGTGTCAAAAAGAGAAAGCATTCTGTCGCGCAGATTTTTAAGTAGCACATGTTCTGTTCCCAAAGTGAGCGTACAAGTTGCGCAAAAAACATGCATTGACGGTTTCGATTAACGTATTCTTGAAAGTTATATTTACAATAGCAATTAGCATTTATGCTTACCAGCCGGAATATCATAAACACACTATCTGGGTTACGCCGTACAAAATTGTTAAATCCACTTATTTTTCAAACACAATAACGCACCAACCAGCTTTAACAATAATTTTATTCACATACTGACTTCTACAATAGCAACTCAGAGACTAAAGACTCTCACGAAAAACAATTCTACCCTACTCAACAAAAACATAGCCATTGGGAATATAATTACACTAAAAACTGCAGTCGCGTCCAGGTACCTGGCGATGAATCATTTTTAGCTCGACGTGCGTTAACAAAATAATAATTAATTCGGGACACGTCAATCTTTATAGACGAAATACACAATAATAATAAAAATAACGATAATGCAATTTTAGCAATTTTAAAAACCAAGAGAACTACTAACAACTAAAGTAACTGGAATATATATTTGATATACTCTATGCAAAGTTCTAGAATTTTACACTCAGAGCCCTCTATTAAATAGAGGTTTGTACTTAGAGCCCTCTATTGGTCGAGTAACCCCTGGTTTACACCAAAGGTATAGTAGTGCACTCCCCGAGGTTACGTGAATGTACTGTCATTTTTTAGGAATAGGTAAAATGTTTATGTTTTTGATATAAACCAGATCTCTTCTTCGCAAAACTACCAAAAAGTATATATTTTTTAAATGTCATTTACATGCGTGACTAGTAAAAATGGAAATAGAATCAATATTGTTGAAATTAACATCTAATAATGTTGGTGAAATCTGTCTTGCTCTTGAAGAATATACACAAAGTGTGAGTGATTTTCGTCAAAGCACTTTAACATAATTAATTTACTGGAACTTTTAGATATCCACAAAATTTAATTTTCCAGAATTAAATGAAAGTGATAGTAGAACTAAAATATGGGATGGTCTATGTAATGTCTTGAAAAATAATGAACTAAAGGAATGCTACAAGCTATGTTTTCAAACTCTTCGCATGCTAAGGTAATATTATTACATAAAAATCATTTTTTTGAACTGTTTATTGTACAGTCGTGATAAGACCGACCTAAATAAATTGGTAACAAAAGAATTGTTGGATTTACTCCTGGAGAATGCCGGTTTAGCAGATAATGAGAATACTGGGGATGTGACAGAAGAAGCAACCGTTCTTGAAGCACTAATGTGTTTATGTAATATTACATATAATGCTACTATGCCTAGGTTACTATGTTGTAGAACTGGTGCATTACAGGCAATTTTAAAAAGATTACATATGTGCAAGTATGATATTTAATCTTTATAAATATTTTTATATATATAATCATAAAAATTGACTTTACAGAGATATATCTTTAGACATCAAATATTTTGATATGAAGATATTATTTATAATAACAGCTTTATGTGAAGAAGTACGGAAAACATTGAGAGATGATATGGATGGTTTTAATTATCTTATAGAATATTTGGAGGTGATGGTAAAAGAATTAAAAGGAAGCAACCACAATGCTGATGTAACGAAAGAAGAAAGTAAACTCTCTGTAAGTTTTAGTTTTATCAAAATGTTTTATATGTATATTTACATTAGCATTATAGGTAATTAACAACAACATAGCGTGTGAGATCCTAAAAACACTCTTCAATTTAACATTGAAATTAAAATATCAGAAAATACTAGAAGAAAAAGAGGAGAGTCAATATTTGGCACTCGTGAAAACTCTTCATAGTTTTTTGCTAATTAACATGGAAGATGAACAGAAAAAATTAGAATTACATGGGCATATTATACATTTACTATTAAATATGCCAGACCATTGTCTAAAACCATTAGTAACACCAATTCAAGAAGGTGAAACTTTGTCACCAAATAAAAAATACCAGGACTATAACATGAGTGCGATGCATGAAATATTACAATATTTGCAAAGCAGATTTGACCCAGAACCTGTAAGTAACAAATTCCTTTTTCCATTACAGTATGATTTAGATTGTGTTTTAAGCTTTTAAATGGCCAAATAGAATCACTTACGCCGATACTTTCTGCTATGATAAAACTTGCTAAGAGTAATAGAATTATACGAAAATATTTGAGAATGCAGGTACTTCCCCCATTAAAAGATACACATACTAGACCGGAACAAGGTAACACTATAAGAAACTGTTTATGTCGACTGCTTACATCACCAATAACACAAGTACGAGATTTAGCTGCAGATTTCATATTCATTCTTTGCAAGGAAAATGGTAGGTATATAAAATAGTAGCTGTCATTCTTGGTAAGAAAAAAGATTTAGTTGGCAGGATGATCAAATATACTGGATATGGAAATGCAGCTGGAATGTTTGCAACAAGAGGGCTATTAAATGGCACAAATGGCGAAACGGAAAATTATAGCTCTGAAGATGAAGACAGTGAAACAGAGGAGTATAATGAGTATAAACATGGAATAAATCCAGTTACAGGGTGCTACCAAGAGCCGAAACCTAGTCCCACAGCAAACATGACCGAGGAGCAGGTATAAACTATTTATTTAGCTCACAATCTGTTTAGATTTGGTTTGTATGTTTTTTCATTGGGTTTTAATATAATTTTTAGAAAGAATATGAAGCAATGAAGTTAGTGGATCTAATGGATAAAATGACAAGACAGGGGGTGGTAAAACCATGTCGGATAGGTTCTGATGGTAAACCAGAACCAATAGAACATGTATTGCAGTTACAGGAAGAGTTGCCAAGACAGCAAGTTAATCTAGATGACAGTAATGAAGACTAATTGGAAGATTGGATATGAGTACAAGAACTTCAGGTCTCATATACTATATATATATATATATCATGTTTTCATAGACACACTATTTTAAAATTTAAGATCAATATTATATTACTACAACTTCTAATATATTTTTTAATTAAAGTGTGAGGATCTCCAGTAAATATTTTATCTATTTCACATAGTTGCATATTGTTTTATTTATCTATCATACCATTTATATAATGTATTTAAAAACTTTTTTGGTGTACTATTAAAACTGTATCAGCATAATATGATTATATTTAATAAAGTCATCTACGTATATATTAATTTTTACTACTTCATTTATATTTAAGCAAAACCAGTAGCGATATTTTAATTTATATGACCAAATTAAAATTGTTCTTTACGCTACAAAAATGTTGTAGGCGCCACAATAGTATACGCCGTATTCTTTGTAGTGTATGTTAATAGAAATAAAAAATACCCTTACCACCTCCATGAGTGAAGAACGCCTAGATACGTATTTCGGCAACTAAGTTGCCATCCTCAGCAGAATCTACGAAAGAAGATAATGTTAGACGTCGCACTCTGG
>JARFOC010001346.1:63041-99117 GCA_031763485.1 Osmoderma eremita
ATGAGAGTTGGGTGTTCGAGTATGACCCGGAAACAAAACGCCAAAGCATGGAATGGCACACTTCAGGCTCTCCAAAGTCTAAGAAAGCAAGAATGAGCCAATCAAAGATCAAGAGCATGCTGATTTGTTTCTTTCGTAGCCAGGGAATCGTTCCCAAAGAGTTCGTGTCTCTAGGCCAGACAGTTAATCAAGATTTTTACAGAGAGGTTCTCGAAAGACCCAGAAAAAAGGTTATGCGTCTGAGACCAAACATCAAGAACGATTGGACAATGCGCCTTGTCACACAGCAATTTTGATAAACGGTTTTTTGGCCAGTAAAAATATTTGTGGCTCGTCCGCTTCCTTATTCACCTAACTTGAGTCCTTGTGACTTTTTCCTCTTCCCAAGATTGAAAATTCATCAACATCATTTTCGCACACTCGAAAACATTCAAACGGCTGTAACCGACCAGCTAAAGGCGATTCCAATATCCGAGTTCCAGCACTGTTATGTGGAATGGAAGAACCGTTTCCAACTCTGTGTGGCTTCTCAAGGGAGTTATTTTGAGGGAGACAACGTTCAATTGTAATTATATTCAAATAAAAATATTTAAAAATATCAGTCCAATTACTTAATTTACACACTTCGTATATCTTAGAATCGACTGATTCTGATTCCTATTACATATCACTCGTCCATAGCATTCAATTTACTTCACAATTAAGTTCACAATCCATGAAGTAATAATTACATTAGGAAATTAGATGTATGTTCAATAAAATCTCACCCTGGTTATGCGTTTGATTTCGATGTGCTTACATCCGTAGCGATAGAAAAGTCAAATTCCGGTCGGTAGTCGTTTGTTTTACGAAAGCGAAGCATCAGAGCGCGCGAATGGATGAATTCGAGTGTGAAATAGTATCTTTGCGATACCACTTTCAAATTATTTTATTTACGCTTCGACGCCGCGCCGTCGAGTCGATCGTTGGTTCGTCAATTTGGTAGACAAGTAGACAAGCGTAGAATGAAGGCGGAGTAAATTTCTATGGTCGACTCGATGGAAGGTGATGACGCTTCGACGGGTTTCGATCAGGAAACTTCTTTTTGTAAATATGTACATTACGTCTATACACAATATACTCAACTTAACGCTGGTTTAATAACAAAGTTAAATCAAGAATAGGTTCAAGATGCGTATAAATTAATATTTCTATCCCATCAACATTATTTAACGTGGGCTTTGATTTAAATCAAACTAAATTATAGAAAGGTAATATTAGTAAGTTAAAGGGGCAAAAGCAATTTCTTTGAATCGTGGATACTTACTAGTTGTTCCACGTTGTTTTATGAGGTTACGTTATTACTCACAGGCAGTATGAAAGTCTGCGGCCTCATTCAGGCCGTAAATCGATGAAAAGAGCTTCATCGAATATTTCCGACATATTTCCTCGTGACATTTTTATTACGTTTTCACCATACAAAAGACGGGAAGAATCTATGGCACATACCGACGTGCACACATTAAACAAACGCATTCATTTTCAATTCCGATTTCATCTGAGAGACCAGCTTCTTTAATATAATTTACCACTTTTATTGCTGTGGGATCCGGGGATCTGTCCGTTGGGAATAATGCGAGACCTTGTTACTTAAATTGTCGTCGATTGAGACTTGAGACGGTAATGCAATCGGGTAAGCTCTATACACAGTTCCAAGCTTTATACGAATTCCATTATTCTAGGAAGTATTTTCCGCCGTTCTGCATTAATAACTTACTTAATTGGATTGTGGGTTTGTTTGAAGATTCTATTCTGTTCATCTCTGCTAGATGCACTGTATAATTCCATGAGCGTGCCGTAATAAATTGCATTAGTTTATGCCGTGGGTTTACTATGCTTTGTTATGCATGTATGAGGTAGAGCTCAGGTTTAACTATTTAACAATATGAATTTCCTTCACAAATGTAATAGAGTACACGTCATAATTTTTAAAGCAAAATTAAAGCAATTCTTGTATTATGTCTTCTAGTGAGGATCAAACATACATGGCTACCTGCTTTCCAAATACTGGGCAATGATGAGTTAAATTAGACAGAAATTCAAACGAAAATCACGTGATGGCAAACGCTTTCTCATTGGTATGACATCAGTGTTATGTAAATAATATGTCAACGTGAGTCATCACAACTTATTTGTTAATATGGAGTATGTAACATTAGTAGCGTTCTTTTTGCAAGAAATCTCGGTTAATCTCAGTTCGCTAGAGATTTATTTCGTAAAATCTCCCTAATGAGGTGAGATTAACTGATATTTCCTGCAAAAACAACGCTACTATTGTGTATTGATCAAAACATTGCCAATTCCTAAAGTAGCTTTCACATACACCGATATTGTCGGATTGACTCAAAAATATATTGTTTTAAATGGAAGTGTTTCAACACTGCCTTCGATACCGTAAAAAAATCGGTAGTGGTCACCGATATCATTGTGTATGTTAGATGATTCTCAAGAATTGGGCAGAAAATTTATCGCCATCGTTTTAGTACCGGCTTTATCGGTACAAGTTTGAGAGAAATTAGTGACATACGTAGTAGTATAGCAGCAGCTTGCAAATCCATATGCATAGATTTTTATGTATACGTGTACGATATATTGAATATGTGAAATAAAATTTTAGGATGCATCACCATTATCTTTGTGTTAATAGTTGTGATTTTTCCCCGCCTGCATCTCCGCATCCAAAACCAGCAAACGCACAAACAGTATATCAGTCACTTCATTCTGCAGAACCATCACAGGAATATAGACGTTGTAAATTGTTTATTACCACTAGTTTGTTTAGTAAGTAAGCAAAAGTAGGTAGGTTCATCCTATAGTTAATCGAAAATTTGTTACCATGACCGCGCAATTTAAAAGTATAGAACATGTTCTATACTTTTAAATTGCAAGACACGTAGATGATCCATTGATCATCGACGTGTGTTTCTGATAAAAGTGGCTGCACCCAATACTGGTTCTCTCTACCCCTTTGCCGTTTCTTCCCTCGTATAGAGATTAAATAAATTCAACAAGCATCTCTTCCTTATTTTAACATAAAACAATTTGTAGTGTCCTCTAGGTAATAAAACACGCCACTGACTGCTTTCTGGTACTACTTCATGAATTCGTCGTTTGCATCGGTAACGTATGTTTATCGGTCTGCATGAAAAGCATATCCGATAACAACAAATTTTGCCCCGCCCGCGGAAAAATGTATGTGGGGGGTCGGCAGTAAACTAACTTGTAGTTTGGAGACTTTATATAAAAATTGCGTCATGGTGCAGTGTTTTCGGGATATTGACCCACCAATTCAACTTTTTCAGGTGCCAAAAACTCTCTTGTTTGAGCTGATGTGTGAGAGCTCGCATTACCTTGGTGGAGAATGATCCGTCTTCGGCGGTTGGTTTCCTTTATTTTTCCGAATACCTCTGCCAAACAAATGGTTGTGTTCCATTCAGTATTGACCATCTGACGTTGCACCAATGGTACAGTTGCCACATGTCCGGTTTTTCCGAAGAAACAGGCGACCATTTGCTTCGAAGTGCTTCGTGCGCGAACAAATTTTGTTGGATTTGGCTCATCTTGAAAGATCTATACAATCGACTGCTGTTTACTTTTGGGCTCATAGGCATAGATTCATGATTCGTCACCTGTTACGATGTTATAGACGGGTTTTGAAGTACCGTGATAGTATTTTTGGAGCATTTTTCGACCAATTCACACGAGCCTTTTTTTGATCGATTGCCAAATTATATGGGATCCAACGCAATCAATTTTTTGACGGCCAAATGTTGATGCAATATTGAATGTATCCTGGTCCCAGTAATACCTAAGGATACCTCAATCTCACGATACGTCACATACCGATCTTGCAATATTAGTTCACACACAGCATGAATGTTTTTCGGAACAACAACTGATTTTGGACGGCCTTCACGAAATTCGTCAGTGAGTGAAGCACGGTCACGATTGAATTCGGCGTACCACCGGTATACACTAGTTTTTGATGGTGCTCCATCGCCAAATGCCGAATTAAGTTCATCGATGCACGGTTGTTGAGATAATCCATGTCGAAAATTGTAAAAAATAATGACACGTAAATGTTCACGAGTTATTTCCATTGTTCGGCCAAGATGATTTGTTAAGGCACTGTAAGTAACACAGATATCGCTTGTACGTCAAAATGTTCTGAGTAAGTATACTGTAAAAAAGGCCGAAATTTACGATACTGGGGTCAGTTGTCAGGTGGCAGCATCTAGAACGCCTATTCCCAATATATAAAAGGCATCCCTCCTAAGATCTAATGAATTTATAATTGAATTAGGTTTTGTGTTTTGCCACAAAGTTTATAACACTGCTTAATTAGTGATATCACTGTTATTAGTGTTTATCACAAACTGACAAATAATAGTTTTAGGTTATGTTGCTGTAAAATGCTTTGTTAAAAGTGCATGATTTCTATGAATGTCTTAATAATGAGACCACTAATTTCAAAGAAACGAATGGATTTTAAAATAACTATCACTAAGAAAAGTTTTGTGTTCCAAATTAAACATTTTAGGATCTTACAAAATATGACAGTAGTTATAATTTGATGTGACACTTCGTTGATGGCTATAAAAATATGCGTTACCAACTAAGTTGTAATATTCATAGCTTACTCTAATTATAAATTCAATTGATGACCGGGTGTATTTAGAGACTTCTGGAGCGATTTAACTTATTTATTTGTCTTTTGTAACAATTCCAAACATTCTGTTTAAAGTTACTCTTTTTTCTAAAAGCTTAGAATAATATGTATGTATTATTTTATTACATGTAATTTGTAGTACCTAATTATTTATATTTGATTTCCATAATTATGATACTAAGTTAATGTCACCTTTTTACATTAACAATATAACATTTTTTGCAAATGTTTTTAACTCCCTTGCGATCAATGAAATTCTATTGATTAGAGTGTTCCCCTTTGAAAATTGAGAACAAAACTACGGAATGAGTTTTAATTATTTTAATAATCGCGTGCAGTAAGAATTCTAAGAAAGTATTTGGACTCCAAACTAACGGGCTTCCTTTCTTTAAAGTGGCGTTAACATAAAACAAATAAAGCTTACGTATGTATGTATGTATACCCCTAAATGCATGACATCACCGCAACGAAATGTGAAACATCTGTCGTTATTTTTTTAGCCTCACTGTGCCATGCTGACAGTGCTACTTACTACATGCTACAGGAATTGTGGTAGCAGTGAAGAATAATAGACGCAGATCCGTATCTCCTAACATTCTTAGCTTATTGCATAGTTACAAATGCTTGCCTTTGTGTCGGTAATAACATTTTGAAGGTTTTATATTTGCTTTAATTAAATATTGTACATATTTAAATTATGTGAGTATCAAATTATATGCATGAGGTTATCTGACAATAAGTCTTTTATGAGATGTATTTTTCATTGTTGCTTCATAATATAATAAAATGGTATACATGCATATTATAGTGTAGTATAATTATGGCTATTGGACAATTTAGAACACAATGCACATATATACAGAGTTAATAAAAAAAAAGAAGTTAAGTTGAATTTCCAGCAAACCTATAATTTAATTCAGTTGACAAATCAGCTTAGAAGCTGTCCCTCAATAAATATTTCTGGATGGTTCATAAATTCACTATTCTAAAAGAAAATCATCAAATTAGTAAAAGATAGAAAATGATTTAAAGTTATATTTGGTGAAATTTTATACAAAAAATTACTACGCCAACAGAAGTCAACAAAAAATAATAACATACTAAATTTACTTATAGTAACACGAACCAACATAGTTCTAAAGTTATTTCATACTTTAGAAATCGGTATTTCTAAATTTACTGTAACCAGCTAAAGATAACAAAATTTAGCGGTAAATTCAACTTCGTGTTTCTTCATTCTTTTTGGCCCAATCTGTACATGTCTATTTCACCTAAAATGCAAAGTAATTCCTATTAGAGCATGTGCCTTATCCAAATCCATGCAAATCTTTTATTACCAGTGGTTGTCCATTAAAAACAAATCTTATTGAACATAGGTATCCAAAAAACAAACCCAGATTGTATAAAACAATTTCTTGTTTGAATTAACATTGTTCTATTTCATCTATTACAATTAACCTTACTATAGACCCAATATTTATTTCATATGGCCTGTTAATAATGAATCAATAACAAGGAAATCAAGATCTTTATAAGGAGTCATTGAACACATCATGCTCATCCTGCATTATTTAAAGTTTGATTGAGGACTTATGACGATATTATGGGCTAACGTCAATTTTTAAAGTACTGTTCGGTATATTTCATTTAGGCCGAGAGTGGAGTGCTCATAGAACTTTATCAGGACTATTTACATGGAGCTCAATACCAAGTTAAAAATAATCCGCCTGATTTTTGGATGTATATTTCTTAAAAAAGAAACATTTCTGTCTTACCTAATACTGTGTTGGACAAGAAAGCGCAAACTTTTACCATACCTGACACTACCTTTCAATCAGTGTATACATTGTTCGCTCTATAACTTCGGTTTCTACTTCGCCATTACCGAATAGCAGTGCCATCATCACCCTAACATCATTACGTGAAACTGACTTCTTTTCCTCACTAAGGTTATTTAAAAACAAATGCACCATGGGGCACGACAATATATCCAATTTTTTATACGTAAATGCGCTCAACCTTTTATTGAACCTCTGCACTCTGCTCTATATTTTCAAATTAGCGTTATCTACGTTCTCGTTTCCAAACTGCTGGAAAATTACTAGACTCATTCCACTACATAAGAAAAATGTAACATCAGATAAAAAAAACTATAGACCAATAGCAATTAATAAGAATTTCGCTAAGGTTTGTGAAAAATGTATACAGGAACATTGAAATCGAAATTTCTCCTTTCGGAAAACCAACACAGATTTGTTAACAACCGGTCTACTGTTACTAAGTTTGCAATCATAATTCTTGTCAAAAATCCTAATAATAAACAAATGATGCTATTATACAAGTTTTTCCAAGGCATTTGACGTTAATTGATCATGACATTTTATTAAGTAGACTTCACAACTTTGGTTTTACAATAAATTTAACTCCTTTTTCATCCTAGCTGAGTAAAAGAAAACAATATGTCTCACGCCTCGGTCATCAATCACCTTCATTTGTTGGTGAATGTAGTGTGCTTCAAGGTAGTAATCTGGGTTCGTTATTATTTTTGATCTTCTTTAATGATTTATGTGCTAGACTCATTTGCAATAAACTTCTTTTTACAGACGATTTTGAATTATAAAAATCATTAGTTTAAATGGCTACTAAGAACTACAAAAACAACTACATCAGCTTGAGCCTTAGTGTAATAACAACAAATTTGTTAAATGCAACGTACTCTCTGCAGCCGTAAACCTAACCGATTAAATTTTAGGTATCATTTCAGGATGATGTTATATCTCGGTGAAGCTCTTTTAATGATTTTGGTATTACGTTTGATTCAAAATTAAGTTTTAATAACCACATAATCAATATTACATCAGAATCATACTCGGTTTTATCATTGGAAATGTTAAGCCTTTCTCTACAAATGATCCAATTTTAACTGTACATTTTGCTTAAGTATGTGCGTTCCAAATTGGAGTACGCGTCAGTCATATAGAATCCTATTTACAAAACTTATTCTGATGTGTTGGAGAAAGTTCAACGAATATTTCTAAAATTCTTATATTTTAAAATTAACAATGGTTATTTAGCCCAAGGTTTTAATCTTGAAACCTTCCTTAATGAATTCCTCTTAGAATCACTTGAATTTCGCCGAAATAACATCTTTCACTCTCACTTGGAAAGATCTAAATTGTTAGGGAGATTACAATTATTGTACCAGGCCCATCAAGTAGATTCCAAAACACGTTTTATTTGAAAATTCCAAAAACTAATATTTTGTTGAGATAAGCTTTTTTAACAATTTGAATAATACAATGGATATCAACTCTTCTTCGTTACGTTTTACCACTTTTGCTTAATAAAAGTTCGAAACTGTAGGTTTGTAAGTCGAAGTATCTCCGAAGAAGTGATAGAAGATCCAATAAAAAGCAGTTTATTGTTAAATAAAAACAGGTCTACTGGTATTACTTGTTCTTACTGAATCATCGCATACTCACTTGAATAAGCAGAAAAAGAAAAACTAGATATAGTCATAAAATTTCTTCCATATTTTATGTTAACTACTACCTGGAATGCTTGCTTTATTGCATAAACGTTTGGCAGTAATTTTTTACATACCTTATTGAGATATATTTCATTCATGAATGAGATGGAATCTAGTTATTATTTTTAGTATTTCCGAAAATTATAGCGGTAAAATATGTCTGTAAGATGAGGCATTTACAGTTTGAAATGTGTGAGAAATCTTCAAAGAAAGTCTTTACATACCGTGTTGATCCCCTTTATATAATAAATACTTATATTTATAAATTATTTTTAATTAATGTTAAATATTAAATTAAGCTATGAAGGTATTAGCCCCACGTTATGGGAGTCAATAATTATAATGATCCCCCCTGTTTTATTTAATTTTTATGTTAATTATACTATATTGTTCCACATGCCAACCACATGCCACGTTATTTTATCAAAAAAAAAGTTATGGGTTGATAAGATACAATTTATAATAATAATATGCATTAATTTATTGATACGTAACTTATTATAATATCGGTGTTGCTATTTTCACATCCTAACTATTTTTAATATTTTACACTTTGATATCAATCATTCTTATTTTGATAGTATTATATTTCCTACAAGTCATTTGTATATTTTGTTTCAAAAATTTATTATCCTTTATATAATTATATAATTACAGTCGAACTTTGATAACTCGAATCAATGGCAATAGCATCACGACCGAAAATTATGTAATTTTTACTCGATAACTCGAACTTCTTTACTGGAATATCTCGATAACACGAACAGAATATTTGGCCTCACGTTCCATACGTCGAATTTTTGGGAAAACCTGAATTATGTGTGTTTTTATTCTTAGTTTTAAGACGATATTTTGTTAGAGAATTTTCGATGAGTAAGCCTAATGTCTTGACTCGAGTTTGATACGAATAGAGATAAAATCATTGTATTATCTTTAGTGTTTCACTGTTTCGCTGTTTAAATTTGAGTCAAGACTTTCGGTGTCGATAGTAGATTCTTAACTCAAAGTGTGAAAATTTGGTTTTAAAGTTCACTTATACAAGTGTATGCATTTAAGATGTGGAATCGGTTATAAAAAGGCACGTAGAGAAAGCAATGATGTGAGTGAAGAGGATTGTACTAACTGGAAACGTGATGTTTTACCCCACTTGTTAGAAGATTATCAAGCACGGGACGTATTTAATGCTGGTGAGGCAGGACTATTTTCTAAATAACACCTTAATTTTTAAAACCAGAAGTGCCATGACGCAAAGCACAGTAAACATAGAATTACATTGATGCTTGACGCAAACATGGATGGATTACAATAACTGAAATTGCTTTTGATAGGTAAAAGCAATCAACCTCGCTGCTTTCGAGGTGTTAAGTGGTTATCCCTCGACTATAAAGCAAATTCGAGGGCATGGATGACAGAACCACTTTTTGGAAAATGGCTGATAAAATTAGACAATCAGTTTGGACAGATGGGAAGAAATATTATTCTTTTCATTGACTATTATCCGGCTCATCCTAAAAATATCCAACAGGTTAAAATTTATCAAACTTACCTTCAGTATTCTAGTGTCCCACTCAGAATACTGAAGGTAAGTTGAGAAGATGAAATTCCTTTGATTTTTATAAACGAACGCTTAAATGCAAGAAATGAAGAAGAAATTAAACTACAAATGGAATAAGAAGCATGAAGAAATGTCAGAAATACACGAGGTCTCACCTTTTATGATTTTGTTGATGTAGATGACGATATCGTGACTTCAGAGTTTCCCATAGATGAAGATATTTTCGAGTTCTACAGATCCGAATCTGTACAGCTCGAAAATATAGATGACAGCGAAAATGATATGTCTTTAAAATGTTCTTTAGCTTAATTTAAAAATTTTGATAATAGAGTCATCGCTCGGTAATGCCTCATGTTTGTACAATATCTCAAGATCGTTCGCAAAATATATTATATTGACTTCTTAATTTTCATATTTTTGTGATATTTAAACGCTTTCATTATTTTATTTATCTAAATTTATTTAAAATTATCCAGGAAAATCTAACATGTCATATACAAAGGCCGCCTTTTTATTTGAAACTAGCATTGAGTTTTCCATGAGCACATTCAGGTGAATGAAGAGATGTCCGTCCGCTACTTTACTCCCATCTATATTTGAGTATGTGAGATCTTGGCTGAGGTTAATAGCCATATATGTACACAAGCTTTATATATTATCCGCAAAAATGATGATAACGAATAGTAAAATAGTTTGGTAAAGGTTAGTGGTAGTTTGCTATTGGTAAAATAATCTTTGGTATTCCAATATCAGGAGGAAGAGACATTTAGGTAAGATTTGGTATAATTTAGGTGAAACAGAAATAAATCTAAAATTAAAAAAAAAACATTTAAATTTGTATGAACTTATGTTAATGGTTATCAAAAGACAAATAACAAACTTCGTTAATTTCAAAGAATATGTTGAAAATTTTACTCAAAGATTTATTTCTCTGTAATATTCTAATTATAAACATATGCATATTAGTAGTTGTTTAATAATGTAATGGGAAATGCTGCAATAAGACATTTAAGCTACTGATCCGACTCTGAACGACAACTATTTCATTGTAATTATAACGCATTTGTGTAGCCGCAATGATCGTGAGCTCCTACACTCAATTGCGCAATGTTCAGTATGTGTCTCCGCAGTGAATGTATGCAGATGTAATAGCACATAAATGAATGGAATGTATTATTTTGTGTGAATCACTTTTATGAGAACGTGAGACAAATATATTAGAAGATGCGACCCAGTTAAAGATGATAGTTTTTTTTAATGCGTTAAATTAATTAGATTTCACAAACCAACGATGGGGAGATATGATATGATTCGGGAAAGAAACCGGTTTACAATAGTGAAGCTGTAATAATAATCCAGAACTAAAATAATGAAATATCACTTCAGTATTTCAGAACGTTTTACGTGGAATTACTGATTAGTAATAGGTTCAAATTCTTTTCGTCAGACAATTTATAAAACCAAGGTTTTTTCTTTTGTATTTCTGGCGAATTCTATATTTCTGTAATATTCAATTCCCCATCCATATTACCCATTGCAGTCTGAAGAATCGATAAATAAAATTGTAGCTACATATCTGCACATTATTTTGTTCTCTTAGAATATTGGGTTTTGTAGTATATTTCAAAAGAATCAATTTAGTTTGATTATATTATTAATTAACGTTCTAGCATATTACATTGCTCCATTATGTTCTTATGTTCTTGTATTTGAAAATTTCTTTGTTAGTGACTTGTCAGATATAAAAACATATACAGACGTTAATCAGGCCTCTACATACGTAAAGAATTTGTTAGTATATCAGTCGACTAGAAAGAAAAATCAAAATGAATACAAAGGAAGACGTACTTACACGCTTCAAAGGTTGTCACTATTTGCACAGAAATTATTCAACATATTTTGATCATGAAAGATACTTTATACATATTTTTATTGCCAGAGATAAATACTCACTGTTAATTAGCATACAAAATTATAAATTAACCGTATGGTAATTAACAGAAACAACATTTATTTTGTTTGAAATTTCATTCTCTTTATGGTAAGTAGGGGACAAACATGACAAAATTGCAAATCCAATTCATAATTTAACTGTCATATGAAGGGTTTGGTTGTCCAACGAAACGTTGAGGCTGTTATTGGGGCTATACATTTTAGCCGTGTTCCAGGATATTTCATTTACTCAATGAACTTTTTACTTATCGGGAGAAGAACGTCTATACAGCGAGCATGTAAAGGTTGGAATAAATTCATTTAAAAGACAGGTGTTTTTTTCTCGAAGAAACGCTGGAGGACCCGTCGATTTTTGATTTTAGTTGCCGCTTTTCTGATGATCATTTCATGTACACAGGGATGGCCCAAAAACATATTATGAGAGCTCATTTTTTTTTAATGGGAACACCTTTTTTATTTCAATTTTACATCATCTACATTCTACATGTATCATGTCCTATACCTGAATTAAACTGTTTCCGAAAAAAACTGTATAAGCCTAAAAAAAATTACTAAACTTAAACACTTAAACTATGTAAATGATGTTGTCTTAGCAAAACTTATTACGATAAGTTTGTTTTTAAATAGTACGTCTCAATGAAAGGGTGATGGTGATTGGTTATGGGGACAGGATACGCAACCAATGCAATGTTTAATGCCAAGTATCCTCACAGAGAGCCAATGTCAATCTACTGTCAGTTAGAAAAGATAGAAATAAAATATCGTGATTTAGGTCACGTTAAGGATTATACAAAAGGTCGGTTTACGGTATCAGAAGATAAACAGCTAAATGTATTACTGGCTGTTCAAGAAGACCACCAGAAGCCTAGCCGCGGTATTGGAAAATCAGATCTCCCAGACATGCGTCTGAAAGTATTTAAAGGAAAATAAATGGCATCCTTACAAAGTCCAGTTGGTTTATGACCTAAATGAAGATGACCACGACATACGACTTGCATTTTGCGAGATACTCATGAATTTGTGCAATGACGATCCATAGTTTTTAAAGCGAACTGTATTTTCCAATGAGGCAACGTTCTGCCTCAATGGAAGTGTAATTAAGCAAAACTTTCGGGATATTGGGATACTGAAAATCCCCGCTGGATAAGGAATGTCATACCCAATATCTTCGAATGTTTGTCAATGTTTGAGCCGGCATTGTTGAAAACAAGATTTTGAGGCCCTTTTTCTTTGATGGGAACTTAAACGACGACAGATATTTAGAATTTTTAGAACATGACTTAGTACCATGTCTTGCCACTTTATACCTCGACCCAAATGATCCTGGTACACCAAGCGATTTCTTATGGTATCAGCAGGATGGAGCTCCTTCTCATTACACTCGTCCTGTGCGTGAGTACCTCAATACGCTTTTTCCTGAACGATGGATTGGTCAACGGGGTCCAATTGAGTAGCCGGCCAGATCTCCAGGTTTGATCCCTCTAGATTATTTTCTGAGGGGCTATCTTAAGTGTAAGGTCTACGACGTTAACCGACCGAACAACATCGAAGACTTAAAGAATAGCATAAGAAACGAAATGAGATTGATAGAACTTAAAGTAGTTAATAACGTTTTGCAGGAATTTCAATATCGTCTCGGATATGAATTTATTCCAACCTTTACATGCTCACTGTATATTTTTTTTTTCTTCTGGAAAATACACATTTACTAAAGAATGTCATTTCTACATCTAGTGTCAAGGGAATTATTAATTAACAATTTAAAATGGTATAACCTAACTAGAACATTATTTTTTGCACTGGAAGGAAGGCATGACTAAGCAGACGATTTTTATCGCCCCAACGTGTTAGTTCAATTAGAATATATCGCGGTGGAAATTGGGTGAGACCGAGTAAATAAATGTATATTAAACAGGAGCGACTATAATACGGTGTACGCCCATCTGGGCACACCGCGTATTTCTCTAATCGAGTGCTAGTCACGCGATCACCCTGCAAAAATTCTATTTGCAAGCGATGAGCTAAACTAATAATACACACACATCAATAACATTCTAAGAGGTATATACGAATTAATAAAGTATACACTCCTAACAGTGCCGGTGGCGTGACTGAAGAACTACATATATAGTTTTCCAAAATTAACGATGACTACAGTATAGATTAATTTTTCATCCTTTCAGGTTTGATGGTGATTTGAATAAGCAAATAAATTAAGTGAAAATTTATGATATTGATATTTCCAATTGACCTTGACTTTCTTATAAACATGGGCAAATCGAATATCACTATTTATAGAATATTATCACATTTCCGTCAGCTTACGAGATAATGAGTAACCAAGATATATTTGATATCTACAAAATTATTACAAAAATTGATCTCAAAATAAGTTTCAGTTAACCTAGGTATGTATGTAGTTGCTTATCCATCCACATAGACAAAAATGAAAAATGCAAAACCATTTAGGAAACAACTCAGATAATATAGAGACTGGAAGGGATTCACCTGGCCTGCTATGACACAAGTTGGTTGGATTGGTGGGAATGTTAATATGTAAATTTTCAGGTGACCAATAACAAACGGTTATATTCATCGCTTCGTGGGTAAGCAAGACACGCTCCAAAAATTGCTCCTTGGCATTACATGTGTTTATAGTAATTTCCCAAAATTTCACTCGTCGAAAATGGTCATCACCCAAAATTTTTTTTGGTTTTATGTACTTTATAAGAATGATATTTGTGTTTTTTAATACTTTTGAATCAATCCAATGACCGACACCTACGTCACTAGCGATTTCAAGAAGACATTCTTGAATTTGTTTCCAGTAACGCGCAGGCTTGAATATCTACGATTTGAAATCATTACTTCGATTTGAAGGCGTAATAATTTATTTAACAAGAGTTCCCGTGGCTTCTAGCGCTGGAGCGGTATTTTGTATTGTTCCAATGCTTGACCTATCTGGAAATTTAACTGCAAATGAATCATGAGTAACTCTTGTCGAATTGCTAGCATAATAGCTTTATTATTTGTACTTTGTCTTTACCAGTATAGTAGTCCATTAACCCTTTAATGCATAGTTTTAAACGAAACTGCATAAGTCTTCAAGTAAATGCCGCCCGTGTATATCACGAAGCTGCGCATTAAGCTGTTCAGTATAAGCGTACGCATCCAATAGGCCCAAGCTTTTCTATGCTTCCTTCCCAAGCGCACATGCGTATGAGAAATACAGCAGCTGCCATAGTTCTTATTTTTGAACGGACTCTTCAATTTCAACTAACCGAGCCCTCATCTCTATATCATGTTATTCTACAGTAGTACGTATAACGGAATGGCTTCCATCCAACCGGTATACATACAATTCATTGGAGAAATGTTAAAACAATATGGCATTCGATTAAATGTCAACATAAAAAGAAAACCTATTATTCCAGATATTTTGCTCTTTATTTGAATAGTTCATTCAAATTTGTTGTTTCCGTCTTTTAGAGAAGGTTTGGGCTGAGATCGGGGTTGGTTTGTGGCCATTCGATAACATTCATCAAAATTGTACTAAACCATTCGTTAGCAACACGTAAAGTGTATATAGGTTCGTCGTATTGGAATTGCCAGGTAATCGATAAATATTCTTCAGAATATGTTAGCATAAGCTATTATATCCATAATCTTTTTTTAGTTGGTAAAGACATGCCAGGACACAAGCCCAGACCATTACAGGATCCAGATTTCATGAATTAAGTCTTTGGCTCTTTTCTCTTCCAACAAAACGCAAAAATTCTTGTTGATGTGCCTACGGTAACGTCCGGCACTGTTATTTTGTTTGTATTTTTATTTTCCTGAAGTTGAGTATTTTTTGGCTTTTATTTATAGGAATATTTTTGGCTTATTCTTACATAATTACTATAACTCTCGCAACCATTTTTTAAAACATGTTTTGACGTTTTGATTTTTTTATGCTGTCGATTTTGTTTCAACAATGCTGAACCTGGTAAAGTTACACCTTTTATAATTCTTTCTTCCTCTGTAAAATTGGTTTCTTGGTATTTTGATGCAGAGAAATTAGACAAACAGGTTGTCCGAGTATTTTGTTCGTACAACTCTAATTATTGTCTCATTTGAAGCATTTAAACAATATAATAGCAACAGTTCTTGACGGCCCATAGGCAATGTCAGGGTGCGCCTGTATTACCCCAGAATCTGACTTCCAGGTCCTCATTTTTACAGCCTGTGTAAAAAAAAAACGCCATCCATGCTATTGGTATGGCTAGGAATGGAATGTACTAGAACATTACTGCCTTATTTAAACAATATTATATATACAAGCTATACGTGTCAACGAAATTGTGGTTGCACATATTTGAAGGCTTCCTATTAATTCTTCGTGATGGAGAAGACCACGTTTTCTTCTTCTTTACAGCTTTAAAGCTGCAGCTGTGCTTTAGCTAAGCGTGTGATTCTTTTCCGCTCTCTTATGTTCCTAACTATTCTTCTCCAGTCTTTTACTTCCATTAATTCTATATCGGACTTTACCTGCTAATTCCATGTTACTTTGAGTCTTTCCCGTAATCCTCTCCCTGGTGGGTTCCAATCCGTTATTTTTCTTACAGGGTTGTCCAATTCTCTTCTTAATATGTGGCCATATTATCTTACCGTCTGGGATTTGATTTTTCAAATTATATTTTTTGATTTAGAATGGTATCAGTTTCCTGATTTATCAGCTGTCTGTACTCATTATGTTTCACCTTCTAGGATACTATTATGTTTATGCTGATTCTTCCCTCAAAGTCTCTCAGTTGTTGCTATTCCTTCTGCGTAAGATTTGCTGTTTCTGATGCGTATTTTACTATTGGTCTAATTATTGCTGTGTAGAATCTCATTTTTGTAGCTGTACTAAGCGTTCTATCTTTTAATACCTTGTTAACGTAAAATGCCCTGTAACCTCGTTGAATATTCGTTCTATAAAGTGTGTTCTTTCATTGTTCCAATGTAATTTAGACATTATCATGGTAATAACATTATTACTTCTTTCTTTTTAATATTTTTTTAAATTATCTGCTGATGCATTACTTTACTTACATTTATTTTTAATTTTAAGTAAGCATTGATAAAAGGACCACGCGCAGAATGACTGGGGAGGGAATGGTTGAGCACAGGCCTCAGCTTTCTGAAAATGACCGAACCTGGGACATGCCCCGGGACGATATGCCAAAAAAGTTTCGCTTTGTGAAAGAATTTACCACAAAGCTTAGCCGCAAAAGCGAATGGGATAGACCGCATCTCGAGACTTAAAAGAAATGCCATCAAATGGTACAGGGTTGGGCCTACAACCACATATTTCGAAAGCTTGGGCTTGTACTCGACTATCTTCCAGGCGGAAATATACGCTATTGAAAGATGCGTCCACTTCAACATTGATAGGAACTATTAAAAGCAAGAGAGATGGCTTGCGAGTGTCTAGGAAAACTAAAGTAACAAAGTAACCCTTCTGTGAGATCCGGAACATACAGGAGTGGAAGGAAATGAAATAACAGACAATCTCGCTAGGAAAAGGGCCGGAATACGATTTGTGGGGGTTGAACTCTTTTGCGGGGTAAGTAACGGTACAATATTGGAGAAACCTAAAAGTGAAGAAGAGCAGAGAAAATCCAAATACTGGGAGAATCTCCAGGGAATGAGGCAGGCTAAAACTCTTCTGGGAACTTATAACCGGAAAAGATTTATAGAATGCATCAACCTAAGTGAAAATAATATTCGCATATTGACAGGGTCCTATCAGGCCACTGAAAGGACACCTGAGTAGGCTTGAAATAGCAGAGGAAGTCGAATGTAGATTGTGTGGGAAACATGATAAACATCCATCCACCTACTCTCAAACTACGCTGCACTGTGCAACTCAAGGGCCCTGTACCTGCGAGCAAGTGAAATTGAAGAGTCTGGAGCCTTCTGACATTCGGCACTTTTTAAAAGGAATCGGATTGGACGGTCAGCTCTAAATACAGCCAAAATAGGGGGCACAATAGATCTTTTAGGTCGCAGTGTATTATCACCCTTCCTCTACATACATACAAGTAAGCATAGTGACTATTAACTACTGCTTAGTTCAGTAAACCTCAGTAAACCTGTATTTATATAGCAAAAAGTGTTATTTTGAAGTCATATCACAATGATCGAATATTTCTTCCATTTCGAAAATATTTTTTCGTAAACACAGACGCCGAGAAATTATCAAAAGAATATGATGCCAGATGTTAGCTGCTTTTTGCACAAGAACACCACCTAACCACTATTGATTCATAGGGAACCGTCCAACAGTTTACCATTGAGTTTTAAGTCGTCGAACAGGATGCAATTATTTGAAATCCCCGATGTGTGTGGCAGTCGTAGAGGTGCGGAGTGGTACGATCTAACATTGAATAAAACGAGAAATAGATGCGATTTATACGGTAGGCGAGAGCTAAGAATATTCAGAATAGAGCATGCGAGCCGAGAGTAGCCAAGGATCATTGAACTTAGACGTAATGTAAAATGATGAGTCATGTACCTTTGTATTTACCTGTAAAAGTGTGGGTGCGTTGTTTGTATAATGTTTAGTTTATTAATTTGATTGATTTTGTTATTTTCGAGTTGCGTTACGAATATTTTAGATTTATTTTCCGTTCACTTGACGCTATATTTCAAACATTAAAACAAGTAATTTCTAACGTATTTATACTACTTAGCAACGACAGAAAAGAAACATTCTATTAAAGTTTGTCTAATAACCGAATTCTCTGAAAACGTAAACATAGTAAATAAGAGCTATTGTAATGGTGCATTGACATACCAAAGCCCGCGTAAATTAATTAAAACGTTTTCTTTGTGTTGCATATTAACCAACGAAACCTACTCAATCTGGCTTTTTATTAGGTCGTATATCGGCTTCATCATCATTTGAAATGGTTCTCAAATGATGGTGGGCACATCAGTTGACGGACAATTGTACCCGCCTGGTATTCAGCATCAACAGCGGTCGGATATCCACTTATTTCGGCAGTAACTTGCTACACTTAACGGATAGTTATATTTAGACAAACATGTCGGTGGATACACATAACACCAGTGTTCGTATTGTACATACATATATGAGTTTAGCCAAGCGGTTGTTTAATATTTAGTTTAGTCAATATTAAACAATCGCAAACGAATAGTATAGGAAAAATTGAAAATGTTTTGCTGAAATCAAATCAAACAAATTAATTTGCTCTCCAAACCAAACAGAAAATAAACTTTATGAATTATAAGTTTGATGGCATCTAATGTATTGCGTTAAACTTAGTACTAAAAAAATATTTAGGCAAATTTATACCACTTTTCTTAAAATGGTATCTATTACCTGATGATAGTATATACTCATTACAATAAGGCATATTTACAAATTCTATTCAAACATGAAAATAATGTAATAATTCCCTAGTGGTAGGAAGTTCGGGATGCATACGTTGTGAATTAGAATTTGGGAGGGGTACTGAATCGTCTACCTGTCTTATTATAAACGGTACATTCAGTGTATATTGAGAAGTGTGATTGTGCTATGAACAACCTAATTCATATTGTAAATTTATTTGATTCTTAGATATGCCAAAAAGAAGAGAATTGGATATTGAAACGCGCCGCTAGAATATGCGTTTTAAACCAAACAAATGTTTCAAACAGAGAAATTGCTCGACAATTAAATATTTCTGAGTGTTGTACGCAGGACAATTAAAATAAAAGAAGAGACCGGTAAGCGTGAGAGCAGAAAGCCAAGTGGAAAGGCTAGATCAACGACGGAACGAGATGAGCAATACATCCGAGTGATTTCCTTAAGAAATCGCCGCTTTACGGCACCCCAAATTACGGCATAGTTCAATTTACAACGCCGTCAGTCAGTAAGTGTATGGACAGTAAGGCGGCGATTAATAAAAGCCGGTCTGAGGGGTCGTATAACAGTGAGAAAGCCACGGTTATGTCCTATACACAAACGGAAAAGACTAAATTGGGCAAAATCTCACGCAAACTGGAGTGTAGATGATTGGAAAAAATGCGTTATGGGCGGACGAATCTAAATTCGAATTATCTGGAAGTAAACGCCGTAGGTTTGTTCATCGCTGCTCTGGAGAGAGAATGTTAGACGAGTGTATTTCAAAAACAGTGAAACATGGGGGAGGTAACATCACGACATGGTGTTGCTGTGGAGATGGAAGTATAGGAGGAAAATTAGTTAAAATAGACGAAAGAATGACAAAAGACGTGTATCCGAGAATCCTAGAAAACGATGCAGTACCAACTGGATGTGGAATAATAGGGGAAGGGTTAATTTATCAGCAAGATAACGACTCCAAACACACTATCATTGTGGTAAAAAATTATTTCCAGGAGAAATCTTCTGAGAGAGTCTTATCCTTAATGGAGTGACCGCCATAGAGTCCTGATTGTTTATCACTTGGATCGTGAGGTCCGAAAAATATCGCCAACTGGCAAAGCAGCATTCTGGAATGTTCTGCAAGGTGTGTGGAATGCTATAGAAGAATCGTATTTGGACCGATTAATTCAAAGGATGCCATGCATTTGTCGGGCAATTTTTACGGTAAAAGGAGGTTATTTTGAAACATGTTTTCAAACATGTTAAATAATGAGTAAAGTTTACGTTTTCTTTACTAAACTTCTCGCAAACATAACCTTTCTAGTTTATTTTGTTATGGAATGAAACTTTTACATAGTGCGATCAAACTTATGAACGGTAGTGTATATGTATAATGCTGCAATGCGTAGAGAATATCCTGATTAACACAAGCATTCCATTGGAATTAAATTTCCGGTCCTTTGGCTGACATAAATAATAATATTAATAAAGACATGTTACAACGGAACCCAAGTGGTTACCATAATCATTGTACACCCATAAACATTTATTTCTAACTTCGATTTATTTTGCGCAATAAAATTGCAAACATAATACCTTTTTGACTACTACATTATTTGATGGTAGTTTTGTTTAGAAAATCAAGTTTCTTGTAAGTTAAATTGAATTAACCGAATCGGTCATCTGATTAATGGTTAGTGTTGTCGAAAATATCAACGACTTCTAGGAGGAAAATTGCGATGAGTTGATTAGAAAACCAAGGGGGATTCATTAGACAAACTTTTGATGCAGTTTTTTAAAACATTATGACATTAATGCGAGCCGTGATCTGAGTGAGAAGCAGACCTATTCCGACCAAGACTATATTTAATTTACGGAAAAAATCAATGAAACCGGTGCGGTCACACATTAAAAAAAAATCTTATCTCTCACGTAGTTTCTTTAGAAGTATCTACATTGGCGTGTGAGTCTATAGAAGATAATTCTACGTTATCGGTGCGCGATATGGCTGTCGATTTGTCACGTACAACATCTGTTAGTAGTATTCTCAAGAAGCACGGTTATGTTTCACAATATCGAAACATCAGGAATTATTGCTTGATGACATTTATCGGATGAAATTAACAGAGATTGCCATTTTGAACATGTTATTTACGGACGAATAATTTTTTCCTCTAACTCGGATACTACATCGGTTATACGATACTGGTTAAAACAAAATGAACGTCGTAGTATAACTTCCTGTAGTTAATATCGACAAAAGCTAAATGTATCGAGATCTACAAACCGAATTCAGTTATACGGTTGACGATGAAAATTCACGTATTCCCGAAACACGTATCCCCAACTAATAAAATTAGTTGGCGCAAGAAGTGGCCGGCCTCGTAGTGCTCGTTCGAACGAGAACATCGCTGCTGTTGACGACGACGTCAGAGAGAATCCACAAACATCAACGAGACGACGGTGGACACAATTAGGCATCAGCAAACGTTCGTTGCAACGAATTTTGGTGAAAGATTTGAACCCCCTACAAAGTGCAAACTGTTCACGAATTGCTGCCTGCTAACAGTCGGACAAGGTTAACTTGTCTTGCACTTGGTGCAAGAAGAGGATGATTTCGTATCAAAAATCATAATGAGTGACGAAGCCCATTTCCACTTAAGTGGTTATGTTAACAAACAAGATTTGCGTTTCTGGGGCACAGAAAATCCACATGAAATGCAAGAAGAGCCATTGCATCCCCTCAAAGTGACTGTTTGGTGCGGCATTTGCAGTGAAAAAGTGATTGGCCCTTATTTGTTTGAAGACGCCGATGGCACCACCCTAACCGTCAATGGTGAGCGTCACAGGCAGATGCTAAACGAGTTTCTTTGCCGCAAGTTGCTGCATTGGGTCTCAATCATTGTTGGTTTCAACGGGACGGAGCAACCGCTCACACAGCTCGGGCAACCATGGAGATTTTGAGACACCAATTTCCAGGTCGAGTGATCTCTCGTTTTGAAGATTTGAACTGGCCGTCTAGGTCGCCAGATCTAACAGCACCAGACTTCATCCTTTGAGGCTTTTAAAATCTCGCGTTTACCACAACAAACCACGAACCTTGCAAGTCTTGAAAGCTAACATTAAAGAAGAAATCGCCAATTTGGAGCCAGGTGTTTTGCGAGCAACAATTCAAAATGCCGTAAAACGAGCGCAATTATGCATCAACTCGGGAGGTGGCCATTTGGGCAATATAATTTTTTTCCAATTAATGTCATGAATTTTACATTTTCAAATAAACTTTTTATGAAAACAGAGCTCTTTTTTATTTGTAACAAAATGGCAGCCAAATCAAATTATGACATTACTTTTGCGCCACCTTGTATATAATACTCGTATATTGCCGGTTTTGTCCAGAAAATTCCGAAATCAAAACGAGACAGAACACATCGGATATTTCAGCACGAATCGCTTCTATCCATGGGCCAATGTATAGTTGATTTACTATTGGCAGAGACAAAAATTAAAATGCTTTACGTCCATGTCTATTACCTATGTTACCCATATCAACCAACCATTATTCAGGAACTTCTGGACCGGCGCAGAACCGTTTCGTGCTAACTGAGATAGAATATAGAAGCAGTCTGCAGAATATACCATCGCCTATTTCACTTTCTTGGCGAAAACTAGTTCAATAAGATTTTGACACGACCCGCAATATAGGAGTATTATATATATGATTAGAACTTATAAATACCTGAACTACCCTTGTTATGTTTAAATGTATCGTGTTGCAACCCTTTTTCTCTCCGATCTTCCTTCACTTCTTTCTTCTTAACTTCTAACCTATAATTTTCTTCCTACTATTTATATGATTCACTACTTATTCGTTTATTTATTGCTGCAGTTTACGACTTTACTTGCACAATCTAACTTAACGTCATTTACTTTTTACTTTGTTTTTCCGTCGCCTAGTAACCCACTTGTTGTTTTACGACCTTGCCCAATGGTAACAGCCATCCGCGTCTTATGAAACTGGACTTGTGGTTCATTGCTCCACTGGTTTCGAATTCGTGTAGTTAATTTGCAGAAATTTTCCGAAACCCCGTTTGTAGTGTGTAGATGCGTGAGAATGTTTTGTGATTTTATAATGTAGCAGTACAAGAAGCAAAGTAAGAACACGTAAGTAAGTTTCTTTTCCGATATTTAAATACGTTCAACTTACAGGGTGACGCATTAGTGTGGCAAAGCTCGATATATCCTGTCGGTTATCATGTAATATATCAAAGAAAGTTATTTACGAAAGTTGTAGACAGTCTTAAACTTAACATTTTAAAACTATTTTCATATATACATATGTTTTCTTAAATGGAACACTCTATATGCATCACACCCCCAATATACAATTTCATTATACAGCGTGTTTCATTAGTTATGGCCAATTTTATGTGCTGTGAGTTCGAGATATTGTATACTGCAAACGACACAAGTCTGTAATTTTTCTTTTACAAGCATAGATTTTTTATATTAGTCCACTTTTATAGCAAAGTGACATTTTTTCAAAATTGTCAATTTCAATTAATCTTCAATTAATTAATTAGCTTAATCTAAATCTGAAGCAATATATAGGCTGTTGTATGTTTGGTTAACCCTGGTGATATGGAACAACCTGTATATATTAAAAAATTTAAAATGTTTAGTTTAAGACTGTCTACAATTTTCGTAAATAACTTTCTTTGATATGTTATATGATAACGGATATATCGAGCTTGCCACACTAACGCGTCACTCTGTATATACGAATATTTATCCTAGTCACAGAAAGATATATACATCATTAAACTTGGCCATCGAAAAATACTACGGACAAAAATTAAAGTGAAATCGTTGGTAAACTGTTAATGTTAAAATTTGTTTAGTTCTTAAAAGAATAATGGTTACATTCCTCATTCCAATTCACTTCAAATACACTGCAATATTTTACGGGTTAAAATAATTGTAGCAGTGGTCAATAACATTGAAAAATAGCTCATCCCTACAGAGATGCTGGTTGTAATAGTAGTTGTAATTCATAGTGGTTTTATTAGATGCATTAATAAATGAAACAGTGAAGATGAGTCGCCCATGATTCGATACGGTAGTATGTTTGTGTTGAATGTAGTGAACGAAATGGATAAAACCAATGCAAATTAAACTTACTATTACTAGTTAATTTAATGGGCTGTTTAATGTTATATAAACAAAAATTACTTTAGGGAAAGTGAAGGGATAGCCATAACAATAAATTGTTTGCCATACTTGTTGTACCAATATGCCGAAATGTGGTAACATAAATATATAAAATTATTGCTCATAGGGAAGACTTAATAACCCTACGTTTTAAATGGTAAACACTGCTATTGTTTTCTGATGGCAGAAGGCAAACATTTGTTGTCTAAAAGCCGCTGGAAAGAGAACATGGGCATAAACGAGATAAGATGCAGAACGTGAGCATATAACCAGATGTATATGTGTTCACATATAGAATATGGTATATGCGACCTTGTCAAGCTATTTATTAAGTAAATACAAAAGAATAGAAGATAAGAGACTCGTCCAGCTAAGTTTGGGACGAAGGCTAATCGATTCCGACTACAGACAGTCACGTTTCTGTGAGGAAGGAAATTACATGTAAAGGACGAGAACCCATACTTATGAAATCTACATACGCACGTGTGAAGAATTTTACTTTCGAAACAGAGATGCGTTATTAATTAGCGAAAAATACCGTACGGTAGGTGTTTGGCGAGGCCATTTCTCTAATACTAATTAGCGATACGATTGGGAAATTTACTAGAATTGTTAAAACGAACAAATTTATGAATTGGTAGAGGCAATATATGTATCCTAGCTGGTTCTATTTGTATTTTGGTATTCCTTTTAATCATAATAACAATAATCTGTATTGTCCAACAGAAAATTCCATATAAAATACACAGAGGAAAATAAGCATAATAACATACAGTGTATATAAAAATAGTGTAATATACACCTAAACTTTAACTTAAAAAACAGAAAGTTAAACGTTTAGAATAAAAGGATCAGAAAGCAATACATTAACATTTTTATACAAATGTGACATCGGAGCCTTGCATAGGATATTGGTGCGAGCCTTGGGCATTGGAAAAGTGGCGGATGATCTTGAACTTTGACGAGGAAAACTAAATTCAATTAAATTAAGAAGAGAGGGTGAGTCAATTTTGTGTCAAATTAAATTGGCAAGAAAGTTGGCCATTTCTTCGTTGCGACAGGGAAAGAATGTTATGTCTGTTAAGCCAGCTGGGGTAATCGGTACCACGAATTGGATACACTTCATAAATCTTAAAGGAAACATATTTCAAAAACCTTTTTGAACACGTTCAAGAGTAAGATGTTGATGTAGATAATGTGGATACCACACAACGGAAGCGTACTCCAATTTAGATCTTACTAGCGCAAAATACAGAACCTTAAGTGTAAATAAGTTAGTAAAATGTTTGCATGATGGTACAATGAAAGCCAATGTTTTAGAAGCGGAGAAAGATACATGGACAATGTGAGGAAAGCAAGTTAAATGGGCATCAAAAAGTACTCCAAGGTTTTAGAATATCAAAGTTAAATGCAGTATAATGGAAAGTAAGAGATTTGGAACTTCTGGTGAACGACATCACCGCACATTTATTCATATTTAAGAAGATGCGGTTGGCAGTACACCACTCACTAATAAAGTTAAGGTCCCTCTGCAATGCCTGGCAATCATCCATAGAAGTAATATTGCGGTAAACTTTGAGATCAGCAACATATGCTAAATCGTTACAATCTAATAGATGGGGCAAATTGTTGATATAGATGTTAAAAAGGAGTGAGTCCAAATCTGATCCTTGTAGTACGCTGGTGGAAACCAAGAAAGGGGTAGATACAAGACCATTATAGTAAAGATAAGATGACCTACCACTAAGATATGACTCAAAAAAAAATGTGAATCTAGAATTAAACTCAAGGGATGTTAATCTATATTCATAAATTAACATGAATGGGAACGACTAATCGTGTCAAAGGCTTTTGTGCAGTCAATGTATATTACGTGCATCTGCTGACATTTGCAGAGATTCTCACTTATAAATTGAGTAATTTCGACTCTTAGTGATGAAACCATGTTGATATACAGGAAAGGTTTGACACAGGCGTATATACTTGTATACAACAGCATTACAAAAACTTTGCCGCAACTATAAAGAATAGTGATAGGCCTATAATTCTCGAAATAAGAACGATCATTTTTTTTCAAAACGTATAATCCTCCATACTTTCCACAGTGCAGGAAAACCATTATTTCGCAGAGCAAGATTAAAAATATGAGTTAGAGATTCACAAAGTACAGGAGCATAGTCCCGAATCAGAAATCCTGACGAATTTTCATGAGCAATGGTGTAGTTGGCTTTTAATTTTCACGAGTGAGTAATCCTACGTCTAGAGGATAGGACTTAATTGCTTGGGGTTGCGCAGGTAGAACATACCGATTGTCTGGCAATACATGATAACACCTTATAAAAATGTGATCTACAGATACAGATTCATTTTGATTGCAGGTTTCAATATATGCTAAAACGTTGCCAAATCGTACGTTCTGTGGTACCGACAGTTGTTTGGATAGCGGCACTGGACAGCGTGCTTTTACCGACTATATCTTACAATAAAGAGAATCCTCCCCTGAATATTTTAATAAATAATATGTTTGCAGTAAATTATGTAACATAACGTAACATGTTTGTAGATGGATCTATTAAGATTGCTATGATTATCATTTGAAAACAATGATTGCATTATGATGATAATCCGGAAATCACGAACTAACACTTGTCATGCGTAAATAATTCAGCGATAAATTTTTTGTTGCTTATAATAAAATTAGAATTATGGACAATGTTGGTTTTGGAAAATCAAAAAAAAAATTAAATTCATTGAGAGTATGGAAGGGATTTATTTTTTTATAAAAATTAAAAAACGTTGAAACTCAAAATTCTGTATTTAGATCTATTTGTTCTGCCTATTTTGGCATTTATATTTTAGTCAGCGAGATGCGGTTGAAAAATACAAAAATATAGAAAGTATTACAGTACTTTTGAAAATTGCAAAACAGTTTAGTCTTTACACGACGGTGTATAATATGTAACATTTCCTAAAAACGCAGTCACGTAAATTTCCAGAATAAATTGTCAAATGGACCATGAAATTACCAAAAACTGAGAAACGTAATATTAGGACATTTTATATTCGAATTCGCTTTTATATACCCTATTGAAATCGGTAATGAAATAAGCAGCCTTGCATGTCATTTAGCATTAACGACGGGTCCCAACAATGATAAAGGCGCCAGTCAGTCGGCCCCTCTGATGAAATATATTCACCCCTCATACTCCATCGTAAATGTCAACTTAGTGTTTCAATATTCACCCTTCGGTGCTATGACGTGTCTATATCTACATCGCTAATTTCGTTTAAGAGCATTTTAATTTAAAGTAAAGCATGCTAAAACTATTCCTTAGAAAATATATATAAGCCATTGCAATATACTGTATACCTGAAATAATTAACACTGTAACCCTCATACTTCAATAATATTAATCACTTAGATAATATATAACAGAGGCGCATAATAAAAACTATGAGGGGAAGGAAGATAGGTATATTATTTAGAATACCACTTTTTCAACACATGTTGAAAATTCAAGTTCGTCCCCATATTTGCGAACACCATCATAAAAAATAGTAGAAAAATAAGTTACTAGGCCTTTTCTATCTTTCCTAACATTAGTCCCTTCAATAATGTAGAAATTGTGTAAATTGAGTTTGAGTTCCTGCATTGAATCCTGGTTTTCTTCTATATATTTGTATTTATGCAAACAGAGATATCGATCCATGCGCAATTCCTGATTAAACATACCAATACGTGACATATTCAAATACAAATTTGTAAATGTTTAAGTAAACTAAAAGCCGGAGAGTTTTTTTTATCTCACTGTTTTTTTATAATTATTGTAGTACACAATTCTAAAATTATGAACAAAAATTTACACAAGAAAATAATGTATTTCCAGAAGTTATTAGTAACAGTTGTGTGTTATAATGATATGGAGTAATTTTAAGCGGAAAATTGTTATCCGATCGTATTTTATGGTTTCCCATAAAATAAGTAATACTCTGTAGATTAGATACATGGCAACTTCTAAAAAAGTATCTTTATATTGCATTATACATGTTACTCTAAATTACTACTGTGGTTCCAAATCAGATAATATTTATTCGTATTATAGATAATGTAATATACACGTACAATAGAAAAAAAGTATCATTAGTCAGCTAGAAACCTGTGCATATGAACACTACGCTCCAATTCCGAAAAAATTTCTCGTTATTGCAGTGTATAGAATATTGAATAAACAAAAAAAATATCAACTTAGGTTTCCGTGTTTATATCGAGATATTATTTATTGATTGGAAAATTCAATGATGTTAATTTTGAAATTATTCTTTATACTACTATTGTAAGGCAATGACATTGGCTACTATGTCGTTGGAAAACAACTGCTGAAAAAGGATCCATTTTTCCTTGATGTTTTATAATGAGCGGTAGTAAGCCATTATTTTCTTACATTCTATGCTCTGTATTTAACGCTTCATTTTCTGTACTAGTCAATTTGAGTTTTAGTAACATCCAAAATATAAGCTAAAAACTGATGTGCCTGTTTATATAGGTTTTTGTAATGAGACACTTGAAACGAGGATATATTATAGTTCTGCCACAAATGTTCTCTCTAATTACTTTTATACTTATACTGCGTCGGATAGAAAAGTATTTTTCAGTGTATTTTATGCTTTGGTAAACTGCAGCTAATCATCTAGTACCAATAAGAATCATCAAAGCGCCAAAACAATTAACCGAAAAAACGCCATTACAAGCGCATGGTTTATTGCTGGAATCACCATATTAGCAAAAGCAATCAAAGACGGACTCGAGTTTCTGCCTACCAGGCGTCGTCAGCGCCTCTCCGAATGCCAAAACTTTCATCGCTAATGTGTCGCCGAACTTATTGAGAAATGTCCCAGCTGCTTACTTGCGCCACGACATACCCCATCTAGGGGACACCGGCCAAACACAAGCCACAGGGACAAATGCAATAGGGCCAGTAATGCAGTACCAATGTTTGAAACTTTTAGGTATATTGTTGGGTCTATTTCTTTTTTATTCTCTTCAAATTCCCGTTGACCCACATATACTAAACAATCTGCCACACCATTTTTTTTCCGTCAGCCTGCTTGTATTTTGCTTTAGCCAAGTGATTATTTGTAAAATACTTAATAATTTGTGGAACATGTTTTTTGACATTGTATTTTCAAATCTTTGCATAATAAGTTTAGAATGTGAGCTAGATGAGTTAACTAATCGCCTGCATGAGGATAGCCCGATGTATCTAGTGTCTCATATAGTGTCCATCTTCAGTGGTTATAGTAGCACAAACTACACGTTTATTGTGTACATTGACAACTTTTAATTGGCTCAGTATCTTCTGTATCATCATCACATCTCACACTTTTTATGATAGCCTTTTAATCTTATAACAAGTTCTTGAATTTATTTTTTTGTATTTCTCATAAAATGTTCTACTACTTGCCTTGCTTTTTTCTGTTTTTCTTTCCATAAAATAATCCGAAACAGTATCTTTCCTGCTTCCACTCATTTTTATTTTACACTTGCTACTTCTAATTTAGTTAATTTAGGCTTAGCTGTTAGCTAGGCTCAACACAATTTTTTAATGAAACATCTTGCGATCAGTGTGGTCGGATTGCACTGATGGTTGTACCTTCAATAATATGGTCAATGTTGCTTATATAATCTGTAGATATAATAACTTTGGGTTTTAGAAAAATTATCTAATAATATATCTCCCGAGAACTGGGAACATCGGAGCTGTGTTTACATTTCTTTTATAACGATTTCATGTTATTGACAAAAGCAAATTATCTAATTTATTGTACATATCAAGAGTAGTTATCGGAGTTATCGCCACTTTTCCTTGTTGTTTTTAGCGAATGTGGAAAGCTAATTCTGTTTGATTCCCAAAAAATTTACAAATGTAGTGTCCGCTGCCAAGTTACATGTGGATGATGACAACTAAACTACATTACGAGACGTAAACAACTACAACCATGGTGTAAATGAAAAACTGACGCCAAATTATTTGATACCTTGTGAAAAGAAAGGGAGTAGTCTAGTCAATGTAAGCGAAACGTTTTTGAAAATTATTCACCGCGAAACAGATATCGTCGCATTCTGTAACATTACACACTAGTGATAGCTAATGCACCAAATATTTTTACCAATTTTCACGATACATGGTGTGGAAACCAATCATTATCTGCTTCTTTTGTTTACTAAGAGTAAAATCACGGATTCATACCTACACGCCTTTCAAGCGGTCTCAGAAATATGTGCACAGAGCGGTAATCCGGACAGTGTTCTTTATTGACCGGTTTCCAATTTAAATCAGATGAAATTTCTTCAGGTTTTGAAGTGTCAATTTATCAAGCCGTACGTGTGATGTGGCCTTATCCAAAATTATCAGCTCGACGGTTCCACTTGTCACAATCTTGGTTTCGAAAAATTCATCAACTGGGATTATGTATGTTGGTTAGGCAGGATATTTGGATTGCCACATTGGAGCCCTTTGAAGTATGCAACTGTTTTGCATTGGATTTTGTGGATATTCACCAGAAGATGCCAAAGTAACACCAGAAATATGCGACTTCCACGAAAAGAGCGACCAAGGCATGCGAATCTTTTCATAACATTGAATTCTTGTGTTTATAGTCTGCACCCAAATATATTTGTTTTGCTAGGTATATAGTGTTCAACTTAAAGATTTATTAAAATTTATTGAATGGATTGTATTAATTTGGATTTATACAGAGCAAACAAATATAATTACTGTGCTGTTTATATGCAGGTGTCACATGACGAGCTGCAGCAATCGATATATGGAAAACTATTCAACGCAAAAATCTAAAATTTTGTTAGTATCTATACTAACAACGATTTTGCCTAATTGAGCAAAATATATGCAAGTGACAAACAACTTTCTTATTTTAAATGGAACATCCTGTAAATTTTTATATTTCTGAGATCTTTAATTAATTGATTAAATTAATTCTGGTTTAAGTTTATTTAGGGATCCCTATATCAAAATTCATTTGTTTTCGAGATATTTCGTTACTTTGCAGAAAAGTGACATATGCAACCCTTTAATTAATACTTAACGTTTATATGCGTTTCCGGTTTTCATCACTCCGGTTGGGGTACTTGCAGCTAAAGCAAAATGAATCAAGGTGGTGCAAAAAAAATATGTCTTATACAGATGTACATGGAAATTGACCAAAAATTAGTTTTGAAAACTGCACAAAAGTAAAAAATTTCAAATGGAATTCTCTGTTTTGTTTTCTACTTTATTATTAGTTAGCGTTGAAAATAAGAACAACTTACTATTAAGTTCCCTATATCTATCTGTAAGCGTTTTAAAGTTATTTCGAAACAAGTACTTTCTTACATTCTAAAAGATGTGTTCAGTTAGCTATGCCGAGATGACATAAAAACAATTAAGTAGATATGTGAAATTACAATTACAAATTGTGCTATTTATATATACGCAATAATAGCAAATAAGTACTATAACAAATAAGTAATTCTTAGAGAAACACAAAGTAATATTTCCTATTATTGCCCTAATACTAGAAAAAGGTATTAAAAACTGAATACTTTCAGAATCTATTATGTGTCCATATCAAGATTACTAATTTGATAAACATTAAATTACAATGCCGGGGTTTTAAAAATCTATTTCCAGCATTACAAGGTCTAGATTTTAGTCTTGCAAAATAAGATTTGTAGTTTTAATTTTATTCAGCTGCATGCAAACCCTACAGCCAACACGTAAACATAATTAAGGCTTGCTTACCTTATTTAGGGAGTCAAGGTAAAGTTTTTAATGCCGTTTAATGCTCTTAGGGAATAAATCTCTAAATCTGATTGCTTTATTGTCGGTTTAAGCACGTAAATAAGTTTCTTATCGTAGTTTCAGAATTAACATCAACTAATAAGATGTTATTGTCGTCATAAACTTAATCCATATTAAGGATATTTTGGTAAGAATGTTTAGGATATAGAAATTGAAAAACTAAGTTAATATATGAAATTTTAAAAGTCTTGAAGATCTTGAACGAAAAAAGAAGGAATATCAGGAATAGTACAAGATTTCCAATTTTCTTTTCAACAAAGGAAATTATCTTAAACCCCGTTTTATCCGCATTGCTTAGAGCGCGTTTACTTAATAGCTCATAATTGATTTATTATCGTAATAAATAAGCACACTTAATCACAAAGCAATAATATACACAGGCATACTCGGATAGCCGTACCGTAAGTAGTATACGCACTCTCTCCAGGTTATCTCGGGAAGTAATCGATACTTACGCCACTGTAAAGATGTAATTAGGGTGACTCACCTGAAACAAACGAATGAGGTTAATTTTTTGTATGGAAGTTTATCTTATTAATAATAAGGTAGATACACGTAATTTTGTTTCTGTAATGATATATGATCGAATAAAAGGAGACGCGGTAAATAATTATGGTAGTATGTTACCTAGGTACATATATTCCATAACAATAAAAACATACTTGATTTGTTATAATATAATAAAGGTTTCACATATAATATATTAATCCATATATTCGTTCTAGAACATTTCAATACGTATCTGAAATGAACCTAAATTGCCTTGCTCCTATAACAATAACTTTTTCCTTTCTAAGATTTATTTTCAAATTTACTTCTTCCTATAACTCGTAATTTGTTTTTCATTGATAAATACCAAATGCCCAGAAATATTTTTTGTTTACACAGCTTTGGTAATGTTAAAGGATGTTCTGTTTATGTTAAAGTTATGTTAAAGGCGTACGGTTTATATTAAGCAGTCATTAAGGATTAAAAGAATTTTACATGTTCGGTTTTCACGTGTTGTAAAACAACGTGTGTGGAATTCGACAATTTGGAAATGTTTATTAATTATGCAATATACTTAACAGTGATTCACCATTATACTTTTCCTGATTTAGAGAAGAAAATATTTATGGAAATATTCACCACACATAGTTCTTTGAAAATCCATTGCAATACGAATAACTTTAGGGTTATGACGTATGTACCTGATATAAACGCAAGTACAAGTAAATTCTATTGTACACATTTCCTGGAGTATCAAACAAAGAATGCTGGATGTATTCTATGTAGTACCTTATGGTAGATTAGTTTGTTTAATACCCCGTCATAATTCTGCCCAGCATTTATTGCCTGACCTGGTATAAAACAAAGCTGATTAGGATCGTCTTCGTTTTTAGAAATAGGGGTAGGATAATATGAAGGGGGCATTATTATTCCAAACTAAATCCCCAATGCGAAGATGGAAATTTTACTGGTCGTTTTCATAATTTAAACAAATTAGGACTTTCTTGTTGCGGACGATTAACCGGAGCTGGAATTTTTTAAATACATTTTCAACCGCTATTAATCTCGTCGCTAACAAGAAAGCCGTAACTTGTTTAAATCCCCAATATATGTCTGAGATAATTTTAACGTTTGCCTGAGGCTATCTTTCAATTTTGTGCAAATTGTTAAGTTCTCTTGAAACAGTAAAGACATAACAAAATATCACATTCATTGTGTAAATCTGAATGCATGTATTTTTATCTTTCATATTTATAATTTTTATTTATTTTGTCCAATTCCATTTTGGATAAGGGTAGTATATACAGGCTGTCAACGTGGTAATTGAACAACTTCTTCAGACATTCGCCAGTCCCGGCGAATTTGCTTCCCCTACCGTGCTTTGATTGGGCAACGTTAAGAAACGTATTACACACCTCCTTTATCCGCACACTTGGAGCGCAAATAAATGCCAAATAATTGCCAAATTAAATGTATATACTAATATTATAAATTATACTGAGTAAAATCTGTTATAAAATTAATCAAATCCGTTGTGTATAATATCTGGATGAATTAGTCAGAATTAATTTAACAAAACGTAAAATAATTTTCTTACATGTTTTCTATTAATTTAGCAAACATAAACCGTGTTAATATAATATAAACAGGCTCTTTAAAGTAAAAGGCTACCACCAATTTATTTGACTTGCCTTAACCTTCTTAGTAATGTAATTCTGCATTACTTTTAGTTATAGTATACAGGCTGTTCCATTTAACAAAATCGAGAAAAATAATTTTCAAGTTGCTAAAGTCAATACTTTCCTGATGACCAGTCTGTGCAACCGGTGATAGATACAATTTACTGACATCAACACTCAATCTTAACCAATCCACATAACAAATTTTATTGCTAAATTTGAAAGTGCTTAGACGTAGAACTACTTTCTTTGGGATATATCATTTTTCAATTTTTTTTAACACAGTTTTAAATCGAAAACCACAAAACAGGTTACTTTCATAATCTGGGGATGAATCGAGTTACTGCTGGAACATTGACAACGACATCGAATATCGTGGTGACATAATCATGATCGAAAATCATGTTAATCATGTTTGATAATCCACACTTGTTGAAGTGTATTAGTAACAACCTACGTTCGAAAGATTTGAAGTATGTTTCAGAAAGGATAGTATAAAAAAAATCTTTATTAGAAAAAATGGCGACCATATCATCGCTAACAAACCGCAAAGATCCATTATCAAAAAAAACTTTTACTTGTCTGAGATTGCATTCTATTTTAACTCTAATTACTTGCCATTCATCAGATTTGAAACACCTCCAAATATTTTAATAATAAAAAAAAACAGAAATTGCCAAAGGACCATCATTTTAAAGGGATATGGGTTAAATTATAACGTTCCGTAGCAATAAAAGTAAGAGTGTGTTAACTAGATCAATTTGTGGACCCTTCCCGTTGAAAATGGATAAAGAATGATGAAGTGACACGCCCTGGGGCTGACACTATATTACCGACTACACGAATCGGGAAATTTCTAATTTACTTTGGAGTGTTTCCCCTTGCTCTCCCAGTTTATTTAATTACCGCTGTCATCGATAAAGTCATAAAGAACACTACAGAAGCTACCTGATTTTATTTATTTTCTATCAGATAAATGAATTTATGTGGAAATAGGTTTTGTCACTAGATTGCTATATGATTACACTGAGAAAAAGGAAATTGTTAAGTCAACAAAAATGAAAATTTCATTTTTCGGTGAATTCAAACCATGCATGTGAAGCGTTTATTTAAATCACATTGGCTGTTGTTGTTCTCCTTTTTGTCGAATTTCTTTTTGTTTGATCCAAACAACTAATTTATTGAAAACGAAAGCTTCCACGGCCAGAGTCAGTGTTAGATAGACTTCTTCCGGGTTTGGACCGTGTCATATTAGAGATACTTTACCTCTAACATGATACGGTCCAAACCCCAAACCAGGAGGAAATTTATCTTATAATTAATTTCTTATAAAATATGTTGAAAGCTCATATTTGCTTTAATGATTTCATGGTTTGAACGAAAAATAAGATACAATCTCGGTTTAACAATTAGACTATTTATACATTTATGCAATGCACACACCCGCGTATAGTTCTTTTCTGCAGTTGTAGTGTAATCATATTTTAATCATCTTATTGTTAGTTACGTCCTGTGTACGCTTTGTTTGATGTCGAAACGCATTAGGTTTTGCTGTTGTTGCATTTTCAAATAACTAACTAGTGTATTTTAACTAGAATATGTTATGTGTATGTACATACATACACAGAAAAAAAGGAGTTCTGTATTTAAGTAAATCTAATTTCTTGACAAAATTTACTTCATTTAAGAAAATATTTAATTCAATCCAGAATGAT
>JARFOC010001346.1:99217-131670 GCA_031763485.1 Osmoderma eremita
ACTCTTTAAAACGTTAACAACATCAGCGTATATGTTCATTCACCGAGCTCTAGTCGACAACTGAAATAACAAGAGATACTATCTAGGAATGAAAATGCAGGTCTTAACACGTCAAGATATATTCTCTTATACTACATATCTATGCATGCATATTTTAGGTGGATAAGCGAATTTCCTGAAACATAAAAACTAAGGGTGGTGGAAAAATTCTCAACACATGATTGATTTCAGCATGCAAAAGTATATGGAAATCAGGCATTTTTGTGCTTGAGTCAAAAAACTTGTTAACCAGTGTAATTGTTCATGACAACCGATATCGTCACGGACGGTTTGACCGTTGCATTGCCCGATGTATCTCTAACAATTACCATTTAATTAAATTTTTACAGCGTAACACAGACAGCGCCCTTCACTGTATTCTTAAAAAGAAGTATGTTGTTCCTAAATATTACCTTAAAAAACAGATGCGCTGCTACGTTCACCCAAATTTTAAATAATCCCATTCGTCTCCATATCTGTGTTTTCACAGTTCCCGGATGTAAAGCGTTTACGGTAACCCCTGTACCATCTAATTTTTCGGCCAATTCCGTGGTAAATAAGATATTACACAGTTTAGCTTTGGAGTACATCATTAAATCGGCGATAACGTAAAACACGTCTGGATAAACGTTTATGGTTTCGACGTTTAATTTTGCGAAAGCTGCCAGAACAGAGGACACATTTACGATTCGACTGGGAGCGGATTTTTTAAGTTTACCTAAAAATTTAATATATAACAAAATATCCAAGTTAAATATATGACGTGAAAGAGTATAAATAGTTAAAGGTATTTAAGTGTAGGCCATATTGTATATTTGCTGTTGAGAATTACTATGAAGCTTCAACGTGTTACCAATAGCACGAACAACAACAAAAAATAACAGAAAAGGGTTGTAAACTATTGCAACCTTTATCTTAAGGATGTTATAACGTCATCTAGCAATTAAGTTTATAGTACCTATTACTACGTAATTTTTTACATTAAGTTCGTTTGTCACAATAAATTAGTGAGAGAAATCAAGCAAATGTTATGTTTAAATTCCTTAACGCACCTAATAAAAGATGTGTTAGAAGGAAGCTGGATATATGATTGACTTGAATCATAAGTTGTATTCCATCATTACTAATGTGATTTCCTAACCCTGACGCTCCGGCGTTGTTTACTAAGATGTCCAAACGTTCTTCCGTCTGGTTAATTTTCTTAGCAAAAGCTCTTACTGACGCAAGAGATCTCAGATCAATTATTTCGTAGCAGACATTTGGATTTTTCGTTGTTCTAATGATATTCTTGACAGTAGTTTCGGCTTTTTCTCTATTTCGACAGCCCAATATTACTCTGGCTCCTCGCACAGCGAAATCTAACGCCGTGGCATAACCGATACCTGCAATGTTTTGGCACAAAATATAATTAATAATTACATATTTATAACATTTTTATGCAGACACGAGGCACGCCCCTCTCTAATAAAATCAGAATTACCTACTCATAATGCAAAATACGCAAATATGTGAACTCTCCTATTGCTATCGAATTGAAAAATTTTATTCTACAGGAGTTGGATATCCTCTGCGGTGTTACTACTGTTACTACTCATTACTGGTCTGATCTTTGTTATTCTAAGTTATAATGTAGTATAGGCTAATCCTATAGGTGACAGGTGAAGCAATGTTTTGAGTAGATATAAACCAAAGTTTAGCAATATGGCTAAGACGTCTGTTATTGGCGTGCATCGTTTCTTATCGTGAAAACACCTGTATTAGCTCCAGTAATGACTGCTGTTTTCCCAACGAGACACGTATAACTTGCATTGCGTCCACTTCTAAGTTTGCTGTACCATTTTATCACAAAAACTATCAAAATACTCCAAAGTAACATATTTTCGAATGAACCCAGGATTTTGAGGAACGCTAACAATTGTTCGTAAGAACGGAAGGTATAGTAATGGAGCCACACATATCGATATCAGAAATTCAAATTTCTCTATTGTTATTTTGTGACTTGAAAAAACGCGTGGCCTTTATTACAATATCAATGGCTTCAAGCTGTCTATAATATACAGGCGGAGGAAAACGAAACACTGAATATTTAACAATCAAGACTCCTTCACAAAATTCTAGGCTGATTTCTTAAAAACGGAACAGATTTTGAAAAAATTATACATTGTTGTATTGCAAATTACATAAGCTTTTAAATGCGGTATCACTCAACCCTTAGTGCAATTTAAAAAAGTTGGGGTTGATACCTCTACGGCTAGAGGGTTGAAGCTATAAAGATTCAATCAAAAGTTGTCTCGACGACTTTGTAGAAAGTCTTGATGCTTAAACATTCCGTTTCGTTTTCCCACGGACATCCTGTACAATACACATCATGCATAACAAAAGAATCATTCAAGGTTGGTTATTGCTTTTTCCAACACTTTTAATTGTTATAATTATAATAGTCACGAACACAGCGAGGCGAAGAGAATCTCTAAGATTTAAAAAAATTATGGAGGCAATATTTAAATTACAGTTAAAGAAAGACAATCCCCCATAGTTACTTCGTAGTGAATTTGTCTTTTTAATGCTTGAAACAGAAGACCTATAATAAAGTGAACAAAACACCTGAAGATAGAAGAATGGAAATAAAAAACGAAAAGTGTTTTAAATAACGATGCATAGCCGTAAAAATACCATTATAGGCGCATGGTTTATTGCTGGAATCACCATACTAGCAAAAGCTATGAAAGGGGTACAAGCATTAAAGACGGACTCGAGTTTCTACCTACCAGGCGTCATCAGCGTCTCTCCGAATGCCAAACCCACTTTCATCGCTATTGTGTCGGCGAACCTGTTGCGAAATGTCCCGGCCGCTTGCTTGCGTCACGACATACCCCCATCTAGGGGACGTCGGTCAAACACACAAGCCACCTAGACAAATGCAATAGAGCCAGTAATGCAGTACACTTCGTCTAGCTCGGACAGTGCATGGACTGTCAGTCCCGCCAGAAGGACTGCGTATGTTGTGATTCCAGGAACGGCTTAACCTTGACATAACATAAGAAACATCAACGTAGGCAAGCGGCTGGGACATTTAGCAATGACTTCGCGACGCATTAGCGATGAAAGTGCGTTTAGCATTCGGAGAGACGCTGATGACGCCTGGTAGGCAGAAACTCGAGTCCGTCTTTAATGCTTGTACCCCTTTCATTGCTTTTGCTAGTATGGTGATTCCAGCAATAAACCACGCGCCGATAATGGCATTTTTACGGTTAATTGTTTTTGGCATTTTTGATGTTTCTTATGTTACGTAATGGTTAAGCCGTTTCTGGAATCACAACAACATTCGCTGTCCTTCTGGCGGGAATGACAGTCCATGCACTGTCCAAGCTAGATGAAGTGTGCTGCATTACTGGCGTTATTGCATTTGTCTCGGTGACTTGTGTGTTTCTAATAAACAATAACGCATATAAAAATGAAATTTCGTCAATCAAAAACATAAAGATAATTTTTAATTGTGAAGAAGCTGCTGTACAAAAGAATCCCAAGAATTTTAATTAATTTAATGAAGTAATGTTATATTCGAATTTACAAATATCTTAATTATTCTTGTAAATATGTGTGTAAAGTGTACTTGAAGTGCGTTTACTTTGCTGTGGAATGTTTACTGCAGTTGCGTATGTCTCTTTTCTATTCAACAATAACAATATAATGTCGACCCTAATGAGGTAGCTTGTAAAATGCCGGGGTTCAGAAACGGATACGCAACGACAAGGCAAATAAAACAATACAAAGTAAACACAATAACATCGCATAAGGCCATTCATTCCAAAATATGCATGTTGCGAATGGAAAATAAATATATACATATGTATATGCCTCCCAGTTTTTATTAGCTACGGAATGGAATAATAAAAATCTTGTAAACAAATACTTGCAAAACAAAAACAAATAGCTTTTTGATTGCTAAGGTTAAAAATATCTGTTTGATTACAATAACTGCTAAGTAGGGAAAGAAGTAAAAGAAGTGAATGAACAGATAGACTGACTATCATGTAAATGTCACTTATGATAACTTTATTCAGTATTAGCGAACACCGTTTTCTGTAACAACGTAGTTTCCTCGAAACGATTGCCCATAAAACTTTCTTACATTTCGTAGAGGTTACATATGTATATACTTTTCTCACGTGACAGTCGCAATTTCCCGTTTAAAAGAGCACTTTTCTTTTTGATATGTACTACAAGTAGAAGAACGAATCGCTTGGTATTTCACTCCAGATGTGGCATTTTTATGCGTTTATAACACGCCTGGTGGACGAAGTCGCCTTGTTTCTCGCAGGAAAATGTGTAAAGTATGAAAGTTAAAGCAAGTGACAAGGAAAGGCGTAAAAGTTATATTGCACACTTGCGACAATAGTGGCACCGTTATGAGAATACGAAACATGTTATCGCACAAATAGTAAGAAAAATTACCCAAAATGTTACTTGCAGTCTCACGACTATTATTTCCAAGCCTATTTAAAAGTCGTTAATTAAAAAAATGTTTTTTTTCGCTAGAAAATTGTTATGAAAACGAAGATTAATTATACTCTAAGAAACTGTAATATAGAGTTGGGGAATAGTCTATACCAGACGTGGGTAACGCGACACCTTTCAAATACCAAATAATTTCTTAAATTAATAATATATTTGAAATTGAAGCGCTTTACTTTGGAAGCTTTGGTCTTACGCCGAAATACCGTTTAGCGTTGGTTGAATAGATGATGTACTCAAATTTTAAGGTAGTGCAAATATCAAGACAATAACACTTTAAAATTCTATATACGTAACGTTTACATTTAAAGCAGTGAGCACTTAAGCTCTGAAATGTATGAAGGCGTTGACGCAACAAGCAATGTTCTGTATTACGCTGAAACATTTATGTACATACATGTACACATTTGAACGTACGAGTTTAGCGGAAGCTTGTAAAATATAATATCATCTAGCGTTCAACGTCTGTGCAGTTAAGAAACTTTATTAAAGAATATTCGGAATAAAGGGATGCTCACGTTCCCTTAAATATTGTATTTATTTACAAATAAACATTCAGAACAGATTTCCAAGGGATTATTTTTGATACGTTTCCACATTTTTCAACGAAGATGTTTACTATACTAAATATGGTTAAAATTAGTTAAAAATTGCGATAAATCATCTATTCCGGAAGCCATGCCTAACCATAATATAATGAATTTGTTCAAAGAGATACCTACCAACTGGAAGGTGAAACCAAATGAATAGAATCGAAAAGAGGGGAAATCGAAAAGAAAACAAAAGGGATGTTTAAATAAAAATCAATTGGTGTCTCTATCTCCGTTCTATTCGAAGTTTTCAGTTCATTAATCTCTATTGTGACAGTGGCTCCGGAGCGGTCCGAAAATTAAATAGTCTCTTGTTTGTGTTTTCTTTTCCCAGTTCATATGGAAAGGCCGTTGCGCTTAAGATTGACGTTGCGTGCCAGCTTTTCTCAGCTCTTAATTAAATGAAAGTCAAACATACATTAGGGTGCGATAAAAAGCAACTTTGCAATGAATCAAGTATAAACGATTCCAGCACGAAATACTTCAGCAGGGAGTAAGTGAAAACAATTGACTGTGGCTCGTTTCGTTCCTTTTAAATTTAATGCGAAGGGGTCCGTGCTAGTCCCGTTGCAAAATCCAAGAACAAAGTAACGTCTCTGGGACAAACATTCACGTATAGGGTTTTGTAGTTAACACAGAGATTTAAAGCGAATTCCTTTTCCACTCTTATGCAAATTCTATGTGTATCCTAACCCATGGATTTTATAAGCACAATGAGTTTTTTTGTTATACATATGCAAATAACTTTTAGTTGGGTAATCAGTCACTCTGATGGCTGTAACTTCATTTTTTTCGTAGAAACGTTTATAACGAAGTTATTATGTTGATGTCATTTAGGAAAACAAATTGCTTGGTCCTGGACATTATTAATATCATACAAATTAAATAGTAATTGCTCTTTACTGATCAAAGTTCTAAAGTTTAATATTATTTTATTAAATTAAAACGCTTAGAATAGGAACAATTATTATATATTGCATTGTGTCAAATGTGGGTTTTAGTTGATGTTAGAAAGTAAGACAAATGCACATGTGATTTGAATCTGTTTATTAATATTGGTACGGTTCGATGTGTTACATCGGATTGATGTAACCAGGCAACCGAAACTAATATGATAGGTAGGTTTAACAAATGAATTTTGACTATGTATATAAAAATTAAATTACGGATATCAAAAGCCTAAAGATTAAATTATTAAGTAGAAATTTAAATCACTGTATAAAATAAATATAAATGATTTTGATAATATTTAAATTTAAATTCATAAATACCTTAACTACCCTGGTATTGCGTAAATGAAATGTGTTTTAGTTTCTTCTAGTTTAGCCTCTCTTCCAACCGCTTTTCTAACAGTTTTTCCGTTACCTTATTTGTAACAAAATCTTTAGGTACCCCAAATTGTCAGTTGACGTTTCTGATACTTTATTTATTTATTATCTAGGGATCGATCAATTATTTCCTTATTAAATGATTTCTTGCATAGGAGCAGCACACTCCTATTTTTGCGGATGATACTTGTTGCCTAGTACAACAGAAATACAAATACACCCCTACGCTTTTCAACCTACGACAACTGCAGACTACTCTACTTTTTCGGGTAGTGGCAACATCGCCGCCAGAAACTACCATTTGCTTTTTGGGTCGGCTGAGATTTTATATGAATCCGTGATGTTAATTTCTGAACGCCTTCCAAACCCCCTTTTGTATTGTGTGGCGTTATGTGTGCAAATGTGTTATGATTTTGCGATGCATTTAAAAATAAAATTTTCTGTCATCTAGTAACATTAATTAGCCTCACTATCTGCCTCCAGCTGGACTGGCATATTATTTATTTTCAAAAGCGTAGAGTCCTTCCTTACCAACTGAGAGAGAGAGATAAGTAGGTAAACTACAGCGCTACGGGCTCAGTTTAAGGGTACTCGTCCTTCAGGTCCCACGCGAGGGCTTTCTCGGGGACAATGAGCTATGGAGGCGCTATCCACGGTGGAGACGACCCCGCGGTTATGTCGTCCCCCAGGTCCACGGATGGGATTCAGCTTTACCTATGGAGACGCTATCCAACAACAACAAATATATGTAAAAAATACGCATTCTCGTACTTGGTAGTTTTTATTAAAAATCCATTAATAATTGAATTAGTAAGAAAGCATTGTCTTGTAGAAAATTATGTCCAAGTGTATATGTACGTAATAATAGAACGATAAGAAGATATTCGCAGACTAATCAAACGTGTTTAGCGGTCACTGCGTGAATGTATTTGCACCGCGCTGATTATGCAGAATGTAGATTCGCCAGCCCATATGATATGATAATACGTCATAGCATTCTCCCTAGACTATTTCGCAATATTCCACGCCGCAGAATTTTAACAAAGGATTTGATGTCTTGGGTCAGCTCATGTGTAAGGTGATATAATTACACGTATACAATTGCTATTCAATGCAATATTACTGTTTCTTCATAGGCATACTCCTTATTCATAAATAATTATTATTACATTTTCTTCTTAGAATTAGGTATGACCAATTTCGCTGACAAATTTCGCCTGTAATCGCCGCATTCCTAAAGCGATAACGTAAACAATATTTATGCATTTTTATAACGCCACCTGCAAACCCCGCATTCCTTACGTAAACTATTTTCAGCAGTTCTTGCAATTAAAGTGTCTGGCCAGGTCCTAACATTGAGTCATGAAGTATTTCATAATATTATACAACACATAATTTATTTAACAATATTTAATAATTTAATTTGTAACCGTCGATACGCCAGGAGAAATGTTAGTTGGACGGATGTTCGAGGTTAGAAGAAAACAATGTGATTGAAGGAAATAAGTACAGCTGCGGTTAAGAGTGGAGTTAAGTGGAAAGAAGCACAACGAAACATGAAAAGTAGAAAAATATGGAGAGCAATTTGTAAGACGACCAAAGTGTGCGCAAGTTTGCGTGTTGTGCAAACATAATAATAAAAGGATTATTCAGAAAGCAAAAGATATTGCAAAATAACTATTACACTTTTTTTTCGGGTTTGAAATGATGAAGCCGCATCTACGTAATCCTTCTTTCATTGTGTGAAATTGTTTTATTCATTTATTTCTAGTTGCATATGTAACAGTAAAAAGTGTTTTACTAGGATGTAGCCCAGGTATTGAACGTATATTGAAAATAATGAAGCTTGTATAACTGTTTCAGTGCTCATGTAAAGAAGTATGGATCACATATACCAGATTATTCACTTATCGTGGGATGAAGATAAATGGGCATTCCTATTATATATGTGTAGATTAACACTGCACAATTTCAACCGTCATTCCATTTAATCAATAGACTTATGCGAGGGAGGTAGAAAATCAATTTAATTTCGAGGATATATTTTATTATAATCTATTTTTGTGCATGTACGAGGTGTGTAAATTAATCAATGAGACTGATATTTTTAAATACTTCTATTTGATTATAATTAAAATTGAATTTTGTCTCCCTCAAAATAACTCCCTTCGGAAGCCAAACACCGTTGGAGACGGTTCTTCCATTCCTGATAGCAGTGTTGGAACTCGGATATTGGAATCGCCTTTAGCTGGTCGGTTACAGCCCTTGTGAATGTTTTCGAGTGTCCCAAAATGATGTCCCTTCAGATGAATTTTCAATATTCGGAAGAGGAAAAAGTCACAAGGACCCAAGTCAGGTGAATAAGGAGGCTGAGGAGTCATAGAAATATTTTTACTGGATAGAAAACCGTTTATGGAAATAGCTTTGTGACAAGGCGCATTGTCATGATGCAGGATCCAATCGTTCTTGAAGTTTGGTCTCACACGCACGCCCTTTTTTCGGAGTCTTTCAAGAACCTCTCGGTAAAAATGTTGATTAACTGTCTGACCTTGAAGCACGAACTTTTTGTGAATGATTCCATTGCTATCAAAGAAACAAATCAGCATGTTTTTGATATTTGATTTGCTCATTCTTGCTTTCTTGGGCTTTGGGGAGCCTAAAGTGTGCCATTCTATGCTCTGGCGTTTTGTTTCCGGATCATACTCGAACACCCAACTCTCATCACGTTCCGAAAAATTTCACTATTTTCAATCGATTCCAGAAAGTCAAGGCACCTCTCTCTCCTGATATCCTTTTGTCCCTGCGAAAGGTTTTTTGGAACCATTTTCGAGCAGATTTTTCTCATTTCCAATTCATCAGTCAAATCTTGATGAACGGTGGTGTGAGACAAATTCAACTGTTACCCGATCATTCTAACCGTCAACCGACGATCTGAACGCACAAGATCGCGGATTTTGTTGACATTGCCATCGGTTCTTCCAGTTGAGGGCCTTCCCCTGCGCGACTCATTTCCCATCGACTCTCTTTCTTCTGAAAATGCCTTAAACCACCGAAAACTTGGCCGTGGGTCTGCTCAAGTTTTGCAAAAGTTTCTGTTGCACTTTGCCCAAGTCTGAAGCAAAACCTGATATGTAGCACACCGTTGCTCGAAATTAATGCCTTTCATTTGTAGAACGCACTACAAAACCCGGGTTCACGGAAGAAACGACAACGGACAACCAAATAACTTGATGGAGTTCAAACTTGCACTGAACGCTTATTGCAATGTCCACTTGTCGCCCCTCCATGTTCCGTGCTTCCCGTGTTGCCATATCAAATGCTACGTTGTCAGTCTCATTACTTAATTTACACACCTCGTATGTACACGAACATTTATCCAACTTAACATCAATTAATATTGAATTGTCGCCAAGACGTACAATTTTTATTAAAACAGTTTTAAATGTTCTCTATTTTTTGTATTCTTCTGGCATAATTAATTGCCCTGTTGTAATTGAAATTATACCTAATTGGCAGGTTTCTGTTCGTATTGTTTTTTATTTTACAATACGAAGTCAATAACTGTCTTCACCAATTAACCAGTCGCATCGCGAAGTTGCTTTCTCATACTGTTTGTTGTAACGTGCTCTGTTTATTACTTGTCACCGTATAAGAAACGAAACGCTAATAGTAATTTGCCTGGACGCTCTTTGATTTTATCTTCAGTACTAAATAGATGAATGAGACCTTCGCGTTCGTTTGTTGATTTGGGTCTCCGGGGACCGTCTTCAAATTGTTTGTAGTAGCGGGTTCGTTAATTAAAGACTCACTCGACTCCAACACTCACATCTTCTTATCCGCGATTTACCAAACATTTACCTTATTTATTATTAATTAATTACATCCAGTATTCACTCCGTGGGTCGTAGCTTCTCTCTTAAGCTCGTCTGCTTTTGATATAAATTTCTCAGATTCAGCTTGTATAAAGACGACAATGACAACAAAAATCTTAATTTAGTGATACGCTGGCTCTATGTTAATGCAACCAAAATATTCTTATATTGACACAGCTGCACATCTGATTTTAATTTGCTGTTATAAAATTAAGATCCATTGCTGGCAAGCTTGTTTCTAACATAGAATTTAACTTGAGCTAAATTATTTGATTTTCATATATCTTTCTTTGAAATATAACCTATATACAAATACAATCTATATTTAAATATAACATAAATCATTAATTTTTGTTAGGAATGATACAAGATTTAAATGCAATGGAAATGCCTACAATGTTTTGGTTAATTACAAGCTGTTATTTGTAATTACTTCTAATAGTTAACAGCAGTAACATGAATATGAACCTTAAGTACGAGTAATGAACGTGGTAAACAAGGGAGTAATTAATGTAAAATGCACCGAGTTGCAGCAGGTGCTGTTAAACCGCAGTTTAGCGGTTGCCGCATTTCAACGAACTTAAGCAGCCCGGAGACAGCCCTTAAAGACGGAGTAAACACCCTAGACTAAAAAAAAGTATATTGGAATTCTCTGAAAGCGAACTTCTTTACGTACATTCCCTTTCCGAAACAGACGAATCTTTTCGCACTTAAAGATAAGAAAAAAACAAGCTGAACATTAAATATTTGTGATCTACAACCCGTTTTCGTAGGACAACAATGAAGCTCGTAACTTTTATGTTTACAAGAGATATATAATATTATTTGGTTGACACATACCCGCGATTATGAATAATTAAGTTTCAAATTGGCTGGGAAATTAATTCACTGGTTATCTACTCGATGAGTAGATAACCACGCTAAAATTTACATAATAATTGACAGCGCCAGGAATCAATATTGGGTATTCTAAGTATTTGAAGTTAGGGTAAACCAAGTTTATGCAAGGTATTATCTGCTCAAGCTCAAATACATTTTACTACGTGTTAGAAAATTTGTTCGGTGCACTTATTTTACACTATTTCCGATCGACATTTTTGACTTTTATATACATTTAAAATTTAGAAAGCTCACCAAACACGGTGGGATAGAGACAAGGAATAACAACTGTGAAAATACAAATAAACACAAAGTTTTATGAAGAATTCGTGAAGAAGAAGTTCTAAATAAGTAGAAACGATGTAAGTTTATAAGTTTATGCGCATTCAAATACATACTTGGTATTTCACTAAAGGAAATTTGTTTGGAGTGACTATTTGATTGGTTATTTCAAGTACGGAAGACACTGAAAACCGTGTCTTCCAAGCAAGTTCAAGACCTGTGTTTAAGGTACGAAAATTTAATTTATATGATATAAACAGGAGTCGCTTTTGTACACGTCATTTGGAAACGATTGATAAATATATAGTAAATAGTGGTCGAAGATGTGCGCAAGAGAGATTTTGAACAAAAACCTCAAACACAAATCAATAAAAATTTTCAGTGACAGTCAGCCTGTATTGAAAGCATTGTAGGCGAACAAATGCCACTATATACTGATCTGGAACTGCAAAACCAATCTAAATACAATTGGGGCGTCTAACAAACAATCCCTAATCTGGGTCCTAGTCACCCTCTCATTCAATGCAATGAGACACCCGACACCCTTGCAAAAGAGGGTGCCGCGAGGTTCTTTCAGGGTCCAGAACCGGCAATTGGCATATCAACTTCGATAACAACAAATTTGTTTCTGGTTACGACAGAAAGTACTCCAATTTTTGAGCAACTTTCCTGGTTTGGTACATGCGAAAGAGTGTATTTCGCCCAATCATGTCAGAACTGTAGAATTACTAAAACTGGACCGCAAGAGGGTCAAAATAATTACTTCTGTGTCTGCAGGTCACTGCAGACTCAGAAAACAGCTAGACAGAATCGGGTTATCGGAAGAAATGCCGGCTATGGATGGAGGATGAAGAAACAGTAACACACGTTCTGTGCCACTGTCCTGTGGCCACCCGAATCAGGTACTCCATCTTTGGGAAGGCAATTACTTCTCTAGCTGACCTGAAAAATTTCTCCTTGAACAAGATACTCAGCTACCTCAAGGGTCTGAACGTGTTTAATCAACTATAGGATCAGCTATACAATAGGACCTAGTGGCCGATGTAGAAGGAACGATTAATCGAACCAGTCGGATGACACCGCTACATCAAGTAAAGTAAAAGTAAATAGTGGCGAAACAACGCAGTACGGCAATATTCTGTTATACTGCGAACCAGTGCGCAGTATATTGAGATAATTTCCAAAACGGCAAAATAATCGTAAATTACAAAGTGATGGTAAAATATTGGACGCTTGCGGAACTGCCAAGACAAAAGCAGAGGAAATATATATATATATATATATATATTGTAGGTTACAAAGGTTAAGCGATCTTACAGATAAAACTTAAGAAAACTCAAGTGTATCTTGTGCACCATATAGCAAGTGCGACGGATAGCATTGAGAGCTTTCGAAAGGTTTGTGTAAGTCATTAGTGCCAACGCTTTCGAAATGAATTCTATGGTTTCTAATAATTACACTGTTGTGCTATGCAGTAAGGTATTTTGTGGAACGTATATTCGAAAACTATTGAGAAATTGAATGAAATTCGCTTTAGTCTGTAATTGTCAACACAATTGGGGAGGCCGTTCTAGGAACTGATGGTAAAATCTTGTAATTTTCCAAGTATAAGGTAAATCGAACTTGAATGTTCCAAATTAAGAAACATTGTTAGTGCACTGGAAGAAGTAAAAGTTCACTCTCGAATTATAAGATGTTTGTATGGGCTTTTATACGTAAAGATATCTTTATAGGGTTCCTGAGAAAAATTGGAGATGGGACCCCAGATATTTGAATAATCTTGGCAGGGTGTATCAAATTATATCCCTGAAATATAGCCAGATGTTCTCAAAAGTTTTGTTCGGAATTAATAAAAATTCCAATATGTAATAATAACAAATGATAAGCAACATAGTTCGCCCATATTAGACTATTATGTTTTCCGCTATCGATTAGATATTATTTGCACTATATCAATAAAGGATTATTGCGGTGTAATAGTCGTAAAGATATCCATAAATAGCTCCTGAGTTGCTAATGTCTTCTAAATTAATTTTCGCACCATTACACGCCAATTAAGTAGTTTATGATTACTTTAAGGGATAAGCCTAAAGTTATCATCCGTCCTCTTACGCACGTCTAGTCCATATTTCAATGAGCATTATTAACTTAATGTATAGCTTCGTCTGTCGTAAAACGGCACGGCGTTATGACATGGGTTTTATCGCTTGAAGATGCTCGAAACTTTATACGAAATCGTAAATTTACGATTCTAGGATTCAGAGACAGCACCGATACAATACGTATTCATTGGTTAAGTTAACGTCAATCCGACAATTGAAGTTTGATTTTACGGTTCACCTGTGTACGAATTTCGAATATCCATAAAACACTGCTTGTTTCAAATACATGTATATCTGGCTGTTTTCAATTACCAAACATTTTCACTTTGTTAGATTGTTAAAGAAACCCAAGCATAAACACTGTCTTTATATGATGGTTTTTTCTGCAACTTATTCGGCGCTCATACGCATCTCACACCAGAATAAAGTTGAAAATGCCATTACGTTAGTAGCTGCGTTCAACGAAAATTATTAACTTTGCTAAACGAGCATTCCGCACAAAATTCCTGGAAAATGTAAACCAAAGTGAAAATATAGGTGAGTGTCTACACATATTCGGAACACATACATCGCTTTCTCTATCCTTATTAGTCCCTATTACCCTTTACAAATTACTTTAATGGCATGTATTAAGAAATTACTTTTGAGGTAGGAACTTTCAAATCTAGATAAAAATAGGTAACATTTTTCATAGGCGTCTTATAAAAAAAAGAGTCCATATCACCTTTATTTATAGGCCGATTTTAATCATTGAAACGGAAAATTAAATGACTGGATGTAGGCTATAAAATAATTATAACGTAATTATTTATAGTCCTTAAGCGTTTTCAGGTTTTAGGGCCAAGTTTTCTTTTTAAATTAGATTATACCTTTTTTATGATTCTGATGGGGAATTTTTTTCTGAAAACAACAATGTATCACAAGTATACCTTTACATAAGAAAAAATTCAAAACAAGTAACAAAATAATCATTTAGTCTTGTGTTAAAATACCACTAGCATTAGAAACAAATGACGAACACCAAGCAGGAATCGAAAGTTGTCTGGAAGAAAACAAATGTCTCACAATCTGTCAAGTTGATTTTTTTTCTGAAATGAACGGACAGGGTTTAAATATGTTTCGAGTTCATTTTGAATGTGGTGATAATACTTATCGAGCTGCAAAACTTTATTCGCAGCACTATCAGAGCACCAACAGAGATCCTCCAAGTTGATCAAAATATCAACGATTATGAACATTTTACCGATGTATGACGCTTTCAAAAAGCCAAAAAATTTTGCAGCGTCAACATCGGGATGAAAATCTACGACTGAACGTACTTCTGAGTGTTGAGTGGACGTCCACTAGAGAGATTGCTGCTAATTTAGGAACTTCCAAGGATACCGTGCAGCAAATGTTGAAAAAAGTGAAAGTAAAACCATATATTCCACGCAAAATTCAATGAGACTGGTTATCCTGAACGCCGGACAACATTCTCTCGTTTCTTTTAAATAACACTCAAGAAAATCCTTCCACCTAACAAAAAAAAATAGTCAGATGACTGTGGTTTCTTCAATAACTGTACATTCAACCGAAACAATCATGGTTATTGGGCTCAGGAAAATACGCACATGACGGTGAAAGGGCATTTTCAGTGCACATTTACTGTAAATGTCTGGTGCGGCATTTTACATAATAAACTCATTGGGCCTATTTTTACTAATGGTAAACTAGACTAGCATAAATATCACGGAACTCCGCGTGAAGATCTGGAAAATTATCTTAAAGAGCTACCGCTCAATGAGTGTCGGGATATGATATTTCAGCAGGACGGTGCTACCCTTCACAATACCCTTCTGAATAGGGGGTATTTAACCAGAAATTTGGCGATTCTTGGATTCTATGGTCTCATTTCTTGGTGGGCACTTTCACAAGACATTACTCCAATAGACACTTGTCTTTAGGGATATCTAAGATCAAGTTTATGTAACGACTTTTAAGATGAGATTCAGTTAAGAAATGAAATTACTGCAGCTTGCCAGAGAGTGCCTGCCAAAGTGTTGTCCAATGCAACATATAAGGTTAGACAAGATGACGCCATTTTATTTTCTTTCGCTTCCAAATAAATTTTTAAAACGCCTGGTGCTCGTCATTTGCTTCCAATGCTAGTGCTATTTTTACACACCACAAAATAATCATTTTGTTACTCCTTTTTAATTTTTTTTATGTAAAGGTATACTTGTGATACATTGTTGTTTTCAGAAAAAAATTCTCCATTTAATAAAAAGTACAGTCTAATTTTAAAAAAATGGCCCTAAAACCTTAAAACGCTTAAGGGCTATATATAATTTTGTCAACTCATTTTATAGCCCACATCCAGCCAAGTAAAGATAGCAAGGACTGTGGAGCAGCACAATAAACACACTGTTCGGATTACTCCTTCCGCACAAGTAATAATTAATTCGGGTCGACACGTCATTTAATTTTACAATAATTGTGCAAATTTGTCTTAAACAAGTAAGCAACAAAAATGTTTAGAACAGTCAATAAATATAGGTTTGTATGTAGATATATAGCCCAAAATATACAAAAAAACGTGAAATGAACGTTGAACGTTTTTGTAGTATCTCTGCCTTTTTTCGCTTATATCCTTAATCACTCGCACATACTTGCACTTTTCTATCGCAGTCGACAGATGTTCGGTCATACATACAGTTTGATATTCGGTAGTTAGTGAACAATTTTAGGAATTCTCGCTTCGGCTGTTTACTTTCGCGTTGAAATAGATGACGTTCCTTTGAAACAAAGGCTACAAATGTGATTCTATTGTGATGGTGCTCCGGTGCATTTTTCAGTGGGCAAGTGTATCAAGCATGCCATCGAATACGAGCCAATGTGGTTATTTTCGAAAGACTTCGAATGTCCTTGCGGCAGAGATATCGAGGCTACCGTGTAATTGACTGTTATTCAAGTGGTGTTCTGTGTGGTGCATGTCTATCGGAGTGCTCCGTCTAACATTACTTTTCGTCAGAGATTCTGCTGAGGATGGCAACTTAGTTGCCGTATGGAGTCCTTCACTTATCAAGGTGGTAAGTGTATTTTAATTTTTACTATTTTAAACTACACTATCCTATTTTTTAATCCACTGTGACAGTTCTATAAACTCTGCCACCTTAGAAGTTACTTAAATAAGTTACAATTTTTATCTCTGAAAAACTAATGCATAATATATAACCGAAATACAAGCATTTAACGAAATAGTAGAAAATCGATTTTTTTTCAAAATATCTAGTTACCTATTGACTTAAAAAATATTCTATAGTTCATTTATACTATAGCCGCATTAGTTAACCCTTAGTTTCCGAAAAGAATCGTTTTGAAATATTTAAACTTTAAGCGAAAGAAACTTTTATGATAAGCAAAATTTCTTCTTGGTCTGCGCTGACACGATTTCACAACTTTTCCAGACAATTTACAGACAAACTTTCTGTAATTTATTTTAATTCTTTTAATTTAATTTTCTATTTTGGACGGACGTAGAAAATATTGTTCAGAAAAAAGGTTGAACAATTCATGTACAAAATGTGAAAAAAATTATATACCGTATTGCTTAGGTAAAAGTTCTTGTAGCTTGTTCTAAAATGACAGAAGTATGTGCCGTCTGCATTCTCTAAACTGATTATTAATAGCTATACAGTCAAGTAATGATATTAAAAGTACTCTTTGAGAGGTTATTAAAAGAGAGGAGGCATAATAATGGGTTGAAAACTAACTTCATTTTGACTCCGACACCGACGGAAATTTAAATTCCTTTTTGCGGGACCGTCGAATCGAAGAAGTTTACACCTGGAATACCGAAAATATTAAATTTCCCGTAAAAGCCTCTCATTTCCTCGAGACTCCCGTTCAGAGCTTTAATTAAATCGCGTCAACGTTATTTTCCCAAGTGCTACCAATTACGGTAATTACGTCCGACTGGAAAAATGCTCGGGACCACGATCGGATATCTACAAAACCGACACGGCGGTCGGTGTCTCAGACTCCCAAGGAGGTGTCGCGATACAAATGAAATTCTGCGGGAATACTAATGGGTGAAGGGGTTGTGAGATGGAGCCGGGCAAAATTCCTATGATTAAGACAGTTTTTTGTAAATACATTCGAAGATTAATGATCGGCTTTTAAATGTGATTGATTGAAATTAATTCTCCAAAATATGTGAGGTCGTGTTAAACTTGGCTGTTTAACGTACTATGACATATTTAAACTTTGAATTAATCCCGTGGATTTCAAATGATTACTTTGGTACTCTTCTTGACATCATCATAAATGAACAACATTGACAGTGAACGTATTGATTCGCTGGATAATCACCAAATAATTTTTGTATTAGTGAAACTACGTTCAGGAATAAGTTCTTTGAAGATAATGGAGGAACTGAAGTATTAAATACCTTTTCTTTACTTACAATTCATTTATCCATTTAAGCAGTGTTAAAACGGGACACACCCACATTTTATAGGGATTGAATTTCCTTGATATATGTATAGGCACTCGTATTAAATTCTTATGGTTGGTAACATAAAACTTTTGCACTCAACAAAAAAAGCTTCAACAGAAAATATATAAGCTGGATATTATCTACATCAATAATGAATTCAAGAACGATCTTCAGCAGTAGATTTGCACTGAAGATCGATTCCTAAAAAAATGTCCAAATCGAAATGGAATAGTTTTACATATAAAACTGTGTAAAACGAAAATAAACTAAAAAATGTGCTTTATACAGTCATTTTTGTTAACGTAAAATAAAAGATATCTTGAGAAATATAAGAATAATTCAAAAATATGCAAGTACATACATATGAATTTCGTTTTATTGCAACAATAACAATAAAATTAACCAAAAGCTTAATTACTGTTGTGATTATCATAAGTTTGATATCTTCTTTTCTTCCTCATTGATATGATATCACTTTCATCACTCGATGATACTTGATGCGATTCCGGTTCGATAGTGAATTATAGACTCAGATTGGTGGAACTTTCTAATAAATTCTGTCATTTTGTAGAGAATGATTACCCAATTTTCGCCTTAATTCGCTTCTTGCACGGATAACTTTTGCTGTAAACGCAGTTGGTTCAGACTCCTCTTAATCGGGCTCATTGTTAACATCATTTGTTTGGGTCACCATATTAACTAAATCATCTTCATCCAGTTCTTTATCCGCCATAAGTTCTACAATGTCAGCCTCAGCTAAGTCCTCGAAATCTTCTCCTCCCATTTTGTGTGCCAACTCAATAATCTGAGAATATTCGTGGTCCAATACTAATCTACTGTCGCCTTCAACTATATCGGCCATACTTTTTCCCATCAAGCATTGAACGTTGATTGCTCAATCTCGGTACATGACGCTCGGACATTCTTAACACAGAATAAAATTGTATTTTTTTCCAAGCAACCACAATTGTAAGAGGTTGATCATTTTCCATTTGTTTTAAAATATATCTGAAGGTTCGCTTAATGTACAGCGGCTTAAATGTCGAAATTATCCCTTGATCTAACCACTGCAGCTGCAGTAAAGAAGTCGTATTGTTGGGTAGAAACACATTTTACACATTTTCGTGTAGTAAATCTTAAGGATGGCCTGGTGCATTATCAATTAACAGAAGGGTCAAGGCAATCTCTTTTTGTTTAAAGACCTTTCAATGTCTGGAACAAAGAAGATGTGAAAGTAGTCATTGAAAATTATGGCAGTAACCCATGCTTTCTTATTGGCCATCCAATAAACGGGAAGATTGGCGATAATTAGGAGCATGGGGATTTTGATTTGTTAATAACCAATGGCTCCATTATATGGTCGCCTGAAGCGTTGCTACAGAAAAGAACTGTTGTGCGACTTTTCGCTGTTTTATAACCAGTAGCTGATTTGTAAGGTTTAGCCAAATTAGTTTTCTCTGGCATTTTTTTTCGAAATAACGCCATTCTCTCTCTCGGAAAACCGGGTCAGGAGTGTATGAGTTAGACGCAACAATTTCAGCAAATTTTTCTGAATATTGTTGCACTGCATCTGAATCGGCAGCGAACGCAGCTAAGAAAGTTTATAGAAACATGTAGCGAAAAATGTTCATTTTTATGTTTCTCTTTTTTTTCATCCATTCTTCATTTCCGAAACCGTGTAAAAGCGAAATCGTGTAAATAAGGTGAGAGATAGGTGTGCGTATTTACTTTATATATTCGTGCTACGTATTTTTGTTAAGTGTTAGTGACGTGCCGCAGTTTCAAAGATAAGTCTTTCCTAATTAAAGTAATTTGCATAATAATGAGTGTTTAAATCTGCATTCTTCATTCCAAAATACAGCAGTTCAAGGTGTTAACTTTAAATAAAAGAATATTTTGTTATTCATAAGTTGAGTATGTGTCTTACAAAATTATAAAGTTGTTTTGTATTGCACACGATAAAAATTATTTTCTTTGTGTGGGATTGGGCTGAAATTTATGTCACTTGAAGAATTTCATGCACTGTTTGGAAGATGACCAGCTGGCTATAGAAATTCGTGTATAACATGTACACATCAGATACGCGTAAGAACTCCGTTGGTTGAAAAGAGTTCGCACAAAAGTAAGAATTATGCGAGCTGTTGTACTTCCATACGCATTCGCGCCCTGGGAGAGAGAGCAGCATGGTGTGGTAGGGTCTGATACTGTATACATAATACTAGTTTATTGCTGGAAATTGTTGACTGTAACTATCCGTACTAATAAATAACCACTACATTAGTAAAGAAAAAATAAAAGGTGGAGAATTATAAACAAACGCATAAGCCACACTAATACAAAAACAAAAGTTTCTGTTTCTTAATATAAAAATAGCTGACAAAGGATTTTGTTTAATACATCATAAGCGAGATTGCAAGAACTCTTAGGCAGTATGGTGAACAGACTATATATGATTACTCCTCGCCTCACAATATTGATTAATTCTGGCCACGTGCTTTGGGAATGCGTCTATTATGAGGTGCGGAGTGATCTGATGCAGTGTTTTTATAGTACATGATACTTCAAAAAATATTAGAATATTGAGAATCTGAAATCATTTCTAAGGTGAACGTATTATGCATGCATATGCAAAAGTCTCCTTTTGCATATGCGCAACATTTGGTCTACAATACTTTCAACTTTTCAATTCTCTGCAATGAAAAATCACATTGCTGCAGTGGCAATGTGATCTATTATCATACTCCAGAAACTCCATAAAGAATCCTGTCCTACTTGCACTGCAGTCGTGGGATCCGGAAAATTATTGCACTTTAAACACCATTCCTAGATTCCATTAAAACAATTCAAGCTATTTACAAATTCTCGGACCATCGAGCGTGAGAAATCGCATTTGATATATTTCCCGAACGCGGCCGGATTATATTGAATTACGTTCCGGAGATTTGCCGCGATAATCGCAATCGCTAGGGAGCGTCCTGTTTCGATACAGTGGGTCATTTCTTCGCGCCCAAGATCAATATCAAATAACGCGGGATGCAAAGTTTTCGCAAAAAAAACCGCTACCTTTTATGGCGATCGTAAATTACGAAATCGCGTGCAGAATTTCCTCCTCAAAGAAATGATAAAAGCTCATCCGTATTTCACTTTCAATGTGCCAAGTTTTATTAATAGCAAAATATGTTTTCTTTTCAATATGTCGATGTGAAGCGGATGAATTTTCAATCTATGATCGACTACAACTTATCTTCGGAGAGAACTAAGTGCAGAGTTTATTGGAGATACATACATTGTTGTCAAATTGGTTTGTGCAGAAGATTTAGATACAAAATAGCTATCCAACAAATCTCACATATTGAAAGTAATGTATCAACCTAGAGAGAGAGAGAAAGAGAGGGGAGGGGGCCCCCTTCCCCCTCCCCTCTCTTTCTATGTATTCTTGTATGATATGGATAACGAAAGTCAATACAGTCGTTGATTCATTAGAGAATAATAGAAAAATTAGCTGGGGTTGAGTTCATTATTTTACTGTTAATCTTATCTTGAATTTATACGCGGTGATTAGAAACAAATTAATTATAGTTGGCCATAATTACTTGTCCTGCAAAAGCTGACGCGACATTCCGGATAACAAACCGTTTCCTCGGACGCCATTAAAATTTGCTCAAAGGAAAGAATGAGGTTAGAGATATAGAGATCAATCGTCTAAAGTACTCCACGAAAAGAACGAACGATTTGTACATTTCTGACCCCCAAAGCAACTCCTACGCCCATATACGTAAAAACTATTCATCATCCCGTCATTTATTATTCGATATAAGTTTGAGGTTTGCTTATTTATTAATCGCCTCGTGATGTTATTAGATTCTGGGGAGGATTGCTGAACTACGCAAAAGTTTCGAACTAATTAATAATTGTCGTGTAAGACCGTTAGGAAGGAAACTAACATGAATAACTTTGGCAGATAATATGGATTTTCGCATGTGATAGATAGGCCATGTTTTGGACAGATTCGTGAACAAAAAATGTTTGATGCGACATGTCGTAATATAGAATTACAAATAACAGATCGGAAAAGCTAAAGATATACACAAAAACGGCGTTGAAACAACATGAATTTGCTATAAGTATTATTTGCTATTACATTATTGTTGTGTTACCTTAACGGAAGCGTGAATTGTCAGAACATTAGAAATTGGTCTACAAACTATTCTCGAGAGTTGCAGCAACAACTGCAGCATTATGAGAAAGCTACAGTTTTGGCTGAATTAGCTAAATTTGAAGAGATAGGTCTGTTTACTTTCGAAGGGAAGCATAACCTTGTAATGACGGTTAATTCTGAACTATATGTTTTCATGCTCCGACACATCTACTTTGTTGAGTAATTTCGCCGCAACATAAATCCAAGACAAATTCGTTTCTAACAAAATGGGACAACTACTCACATTTTACGCGTATCTATGACGGAATTGAGATTATTCGCCGGGAAGCTAATCTCTAGTAAAGGTAACGTTGCCTGGCTGGCTTGTTCTCCGGACCTTTCACCCTGTGACTTTTTTCTGTGGAGTTATCTCAAAAGTAAAGTTTGCATGGATAAGCCACAGCACCAGTGAGCTACACAGCCCTTCCACATGTATATTCTTATTAAGATAAGCACTTAAACGAAAGATTGTTACACAACTTCACTCCAAAGTAAGAGGTTTTGGGAGAAAGAAGTACTAAGAGAAGATCTTCATTTTGTTATCCTCATTTTGTTATTCTACAATCCCCATAAGCTTTTCGGTGATTTTGAGGGGGACCCTGTTTGGTACATCCACATAATTTTATCTTTCACTTAGATGATATTACGATTAATTATGTGCGTAGATATTTACTCATCAAGATAGAAGAAACAAGCACAACTTGCAGTATTGTATTTTAGCAAAAAGAGAAAAAATGTAACTGTGATGATATAAATACTCGGTATTTATAAATACAAAAACTTTGTTAAACATTTTAATGATACGATACTGTGGAATAATTTAAGAAATTTGAATTTAAGACTAAGACTAAAAGAAGTTGGGTCGTTATCCAAGTTAACAACATGAAATTTACGAAATAACGGATTACCCAAGGAAGAAATTTACCCGTTTAAGGAATAACGTAACAAAATATAGGAAAACCTAACCAGACTGAAGTAATTACGCGCCGTGAAAAACGCACCTAATCAACTTGGTAGCGCCTGAAAACAGTAAATGTGGATACAATACAAGTCAAATACTGACGCAGCTCACTAGTCTATTATACTCAGTAGCGCTAATAAGTATATTGAATTAAAACGAATCAAACCGAATAGCAAAATATCTAATTTTCTCTTCTTAAATGTGTTCGTAAGTTGATTAATAGTGAGGGCAATTACTTCAATCAAGATCGTGACTCTTCAATTTTACAAATAAATTACAAATATGTACTTGTGATACAATGCAATTTTTTTCATACCAAAACTATATTGGTACAAGCTAACGCAACGTCATCACTGTTCCATAAAGTGTTACCAGCCTTACCTTACCAGCGCGTTGGTACAGCAGAAAAAACTGAACACTGGACTGAGGCACCCAGAGGACTTCATTGGTTGGTGCAAGCAAGGGCAGTCGATATTACCAATAATTATGTTCTCCAGGCAATGTTATCTCTATTATTTTCATGTTTGACCTTTATCCTTTCGAGAAAAAAAATGAGAAACGCACGGCAGAACCTTCCCTACAAGTGACTTCTGTCTTTAAAGGGATCAAAATTGGCAAAATATTTCGAAGCTTGTATCATGAATCTCAAACGCCTTAAAGCAAAGTTGACAGTGTCGCAAATATTACCTACCTAGCGGTCTAGTAAGAGCTTTAAGCCTCCCATTAAAAATTTACAAAGCAAGACTCTTCCATAGCTGTTGTAAAAGTAAATATAGAAAATTTCTTTCTTTGTAAAATGCATGACAACACTTAAGACATTTGGAAGTTGTATCGACGCATTATCTTCATGTTAACATTTAACTATAAACAATATGTCTCATTTAGGTTATGCTATTTATGACACTATTTAATTTTACGTATACCGCAGCTAAGTACATTCAAGTAATAATTAAAGAGGACCTCAAGTTGGTGAGCTAAAGTACTCCACAATTCGGTTGGTTTAGAGATTATAAAAGAAAGGCACTAATAATATCAATGTCACCACATCTATTTGCCTGAGATAATACAAAGCATCAATTATTAAGTTAAGATAAAAATTATTTCTAGACCTAGTAAACAAATCATCCTAGAAACTAAAGGGTTGCAAACGAAATCACATGTTCTGGACGTGTTTCATTGCGGTCATGTCCGAAACAAATGTCGTATAAATGCGTAACCGACCTAAAATATTACCCCAAACCTAACTTTTGCTTAAATTATCAAACAAAAACACACTGCAACAAAGTAAACTAGAATATACATACATAAATCTCTCACAGTCAGTTAAAAGTAAACAGATCATCGCTAATACAAAACACAAGCAACATCTACTCGCCTTTATGCTTTCTTTGGGATATATTAAGATAATTGACTACATTTGTTAGGGATAGCACACTGAAGTGTTGTGTGCCAATGTACTGGAAACATCGTGCGACCGAAATTCTTTTGTGCTTTTCAGCTAATAATATAAGTATTTTATACAATCTCTTTCATTGTAACTCAGTGAGCACAATTTTTTTTCTAATGTAAAGAGATTCTCTGAAATAAATGGATATTTACAACTTAATAATAATATTAACCTTTATTTCACCTACGCTATACAAACATACAAAATAACGTCAAAAACAGACAAAAAAGAAATGCGGAGATTAAAAAAGTATACGCTACAATTTATTCTTAAATCTACTTTACTTAGAAGTAAAATTGAAGTATTCATCAAGTGAACAACAATTTAAATTTAGTAGATAGCTCTCTATATTTTTGGTAAAACTTTTGAAAGTATTTATGGATTTAATATAGCCAAGTAATTTATTGAACAACTTACATCCTAAATAAATGAGATTTCTTTAGATGAGGACAGTCTTATGAGACGGAGGTAGTAAATATAGACAATCTCTTATATCATAGGTTGTTGGAGTATTTTTGGAAAATTCAGTTTTGTGCTTGAATACAAAGCATAAAACTTCATAAATATAGCCATAAAAGAAAGTAAATTTTTTTATCTTTGAATATTTGCCTACAAGATTCACGGTGGTGCATATCATAAATTATTCTCACTACTCGTTTTTGTAGTATTAGTCGACGTTCCACATTAGGTCACGCCCGCAATGAATTATTCCAAATACCATTCTAGAGTAAAAGTTGCAAAAATAAAAAGTTTTTGGCCTCAATACGTGACAAGATTTCGTTTAAATTATAGATAATATGTAATATATTTTCGATAGCTCATTAGAAAGGTAATGTGCATGAAAATTCCATTTCAAATTTTCATCGACAAATACACCAAGCAACATTGCAGAGTCCACAAGATTTGTACTGTTATTAACAAGAACAGTTTTTTTAACTTTATATCTTGATAGATTACGAAAGTGTACGTAGAGGGTTTTGTCCGAGTTTATTTGTAAATTATTAAGTGAAAGCCAGGGACTTAAGTTTGAGTAAGCACGATTTACTTTTTGAATAAGATAATTAAAACTAGTGCTTCTGAATACAAGCGTATCATTAAATTAAAAGGTAATATTACTGGTGTTACTTATAAACGATGGAAGATCATTGATATAATTTAGAAACATGATAGGGCCAAAAATTGATCCTTAAGAAACACTTCTTGAGACCACGACAGATTTGGAATGATGATAGTTAATAGTAACTTTTTGTTTTCTGTTTGACAGGTAACTGAAACCATGTTAAGAAAACTCCCATAAGGCCATATGATTCCATCTTATAGACAGTAGAATTTCATGATTTACGCTATCAAATGCCTTAGATAGATCTATAAATAACGCTAACGTGAGATGGTCAGCATCGATATCAAGAGAAACCTGATTAATAAATTTAAAAAAGGTTGTATTTGTAGAGCGAGTAGACAAAAACCCGTGCTGGCAAACTCAGAACAAATTATGCTAATTAAAGAAGTTAATTCGTTTTTCATTCATAATCGATTCGTAGATTTCAGAAAATATCTGAAGTATACATACGATGGTTGTGCAGATTATAAATATTTTCTTTTTTGTGCACATGAGTAATGTGGGCAAGTTTTAGTGCGGTGCGGAACTTTGAAAAATTGAGCAGATACACTGAGCATTTTTAAGTGTTTTGTTAAGTGTGTCGCGACGCGCACCAGTTCCAAAGACAAGTACACAAATGCATAAATTCCTTGAAATTTTCTTTTGAGAATACATATCTATCGACCCGTTTGTAATAAATTAATTTCATAAAATAAGCAAATACTTATATCCCAAGCTAGTAAAGTGCGATATTTTTTCTTCCTCTGATACAAATTCTGTAAAAAATACTCCAGTTATTTTTCGTAAAAGAAGGTGTATTGACGAAGCACAACTGTGGCATAAATAACATGAAATTGAACAACATTGTTCGATCTCTTTTATTGTTTCTGGTGCTTCAGAAAACTCTTTGTAAAACATATTCTAGCGGAGTAACAAGTTTGTTTGGAATCTGTGTGTACATAAATACATACCGTGTGGGTGATAAGTGTATAGTCGCGATACAAAAACTGGACGCAATAGACGACGATAAGGCACAAGGGGGAAATAACACAGGGGCAGTTACGAAATTGACGCGTTAACATTTGTAAGAGGCATATCACATTTCCTCCAAATGAAAATGTTGATTTAACAGACAGGAAATGGTGAAATATGGTTGTCTATGCTTGGAAATTTTTTTTTATGAGTTGGTGCAAAATAAAGGTGCTTGATAATTTAAAATACTTCGTCTCCAACCAATAAAAAAAAATACTTAATTGTGTAAAATCTAAGGTACAAAGTAGAAAACTTCTTAACAGAACAATGAAAGATAAATTCCTCTAAAGAATTTTTATTCTAGCCATAGGGAAAATAATGAATAAATTATGTTAATAAATGTATAAAATAACTGAGGGGGTCTGATCAACTCAATCTCACCGGTTACAGGTTAAGGGAAATTCATAAATAGAAGATTTAACGTGACCCCAGAAAAAAATAATCATTCGGAACGAGATCAGGTCGTCTAAAATTATTTCCATTATAGATTCTGCTGAGGATGGTAGCTTAGTTAACGAAATACGTATCTGGAGTCCTTCACTTATCAATGTGGTAAGGGTATTTACATTTTATATTTCTATTATTTTAAGTTACCGTATGCTATTATTTTATATGAAATCACGACTGAAAGCAATTATTACTAAACAGATATGATTTTTAATAAGACCAGAATGTCAAAGATAAGAAGATGCCATACGAAATCTTCAGTTTTCTATGATTCCGTTTAGTTAAACAATTACTTAATTGGAAATAATCTCACAAAATTTTTCCTGCAAGAATAGTCTGTGGGCGCTTTAATCCAATATTGAACCAGATGCCTTCAACGTCCTAAATCATTGCCCCGCAAGATATCTTATGCTCACTGGCAGACATTCCGTTGTCTCGATAAGTTCGTTGAAACTTTCAAAAGACGCTCGAATGCGCCGAGTCGGGACTATATACGACACGAAAAGGAACAGCGAACAAGCTTTTAGTATTCACGCCGTGAAATTCGTCTTTCTCGTGGATATCAGCGATTGTCGCTCTCCAACTCCAAGTTGACGGATGCAAATTAAAAGCGATCTCTCGCCGATTGGCTGCAATTTAACTAACTCCCATGTCAGTTGTTTGTCGTTACCCGATATATGTCACGGCTTAATTGAAAATGCGTCGCACACGCACTCAACAACAAAAAAAAAGTGTACTATTATCGCTTTTTTTTCTAGCATGGAGCAAATAACCGATTTTAATTATAAAATTAGTTATGCGCGAATCAGGTTAATAAAAGCACACGAGGGTAAATCGAGTATAATGTGAAGGTCCAGAGAGTTAATCCGTGTCCGACGCTCGCCAAACGCACGGAATTAAATCAGATATACTGTGTCAAAAGCTCACGCTCGTATAGTCATTTAGACGAGAGTAAGGTAAATTATCAATTACTCCAATATCTGGTAGTATTTTTTTTTAATTACGCGAGCGAATTGGCAAAAGTCAGAATAAACCAGAAATGTGTAGGTATTCGGCAAATTAATTCTAAAGGGTTCACTAATTCTGAAAACTTTCGCAACAATGCCCGATTATTAAATTCGATGAATAATTTGAAGGATAGGAAAATTATATTCCCTATTACCTTCCATTGTGCATGAACCGATATAGTAATGTGCCAGTTCTTTCCAACACGGCTCCACTCCATCTCACACGACAAGCAGGTCTTAAGCGAAAATGCACTAAATTTAGGAAAAATCATTGAATTCTCATCCACCTGGAGCGCTTACTTTGTTCTTTTGTTTTCTGTGAATATTGATACTAAAAAGCTATGGTGTGAGAAATGATGCCGCAACAACCCAGATAATATCCAGCCTTTCGCTGGTCCTGCTCACTAGATGCCAGGAGAAGGACGTAGACGCGGTCTAGATTTAACCTAAATACGTACTGATCGTGACAGAAGTCGATTCTGAAAACACAAAGGGAGCCAAAATCCTAGAGTGTCACTAACGTTAGCTAAAACACAAAATATTTCAATGGATTGTGCAGAACTTTCGACTTCAAAATCTGTATTTAGTTGTAGTACAGAAAATTAATAGATTTATATTAGCTTAAATATATATATATATATTGGGCAGCATACGGCGCATCCACCAAAATTTAACATGCGTCATTCCACAGAAGTAACACATTAACAAAAATTAAATAAGGTGCATAATAAATGTAAACGATACCTCACACGTGCTCTAGCTCATTCCAACCGTAGTATGCAGTTTATTTTCAAACAGAATATACGCTTCACTGCCTATCTTCCTCTTAGGCTAATCGTAATGTATACATATATATATATATATACATATATATATATATTGTAAAGATACTCTCTACCCTTATAAAAAATAGATAAAGAAGCGTATCACCCCGTATGTTTATATGCGTAACGAGAGATATTGAATTGCAAATGCAGTCCCTTATATTTAAGGTTCCATAAATATTTTACACCCCTCCCCCCACCTAAAATTCTTCTTTATTTGATTAAAGCACTGCTCTCACTTACAGTGGCAACAATCTCGGACTGGATTCTTGAATACTTCGACTGCGGTTCAAGTTGTTACTGTGCTAATCATTGTGCTCAATAATTAATTAAAAATTAAAATCATCATGTAAGAAAAACAATAAATATAATTACCCACAAATAAACTAACAAAAACACAAAATAATAACAGTCCGCCAATGACACAAATGTTTATGCTACACACAAAAAAATTGTCATTTATATTCTTTTCTAGATAAATCTCAATAAATATACGAATTGAACCCCCATCTTATTTTTTTAATATTCTTGACTAACATAAATTACCACACCACTAGCAATACATATACGTAAAGTAAATTGCATAACCAAATATTTTGATTTCTTGTAAAAACCCTATTTAAACGTATTTCTCGCAGTGTTAACGATGTGGTGAAAATGTGCTGAATAACTATAATTTATTTATCAAACATTAGTTTATTTGATCATTAACATCAATCTAATGAAGATTATTCATTCCATCATAATCTATTATCTATTATACACAGATAAAAGGTTATATTTCCTTCTTATAAACTAGTAAATACCTTTAAACATCTGTCTGTATTGGTTAAATAGGAGTTCAATGTGGAATCAGCTTGGATAATATGGACTAGATGTTAGGCTCTCGATTCTCCAGGACAGCTACTATCATCGGAAATTGCAAGGACAGCAAATATGGAACCGGTTAAGGTATGGAACAGTAACATTCATCGTGGAATTTCATCAGCACATACGGGATACAGAATTTATGTCTCATAAAGAGCTGATTCTTCGCAGATGGTAAGTTAGTATGATTAACTTTAGGCTTTTATAAACAAAAACTTGAAAATCTATTGTTAGAATTCATTAATTACCGAAATATTATCATGTCTTTTAAATTTTTTAATATGGTTGAGGGGCCACTTTGTTTTATGTTTCACATAAGCGATGAGACGTGTTTACTGATGCACGTTTTGATATAAATTTTAATGATCTTCTCTTTTTTCTCCGCGAGCTTTTATACTGACGCCTAAATTTTTGTTTCAGTTGTACCAATATGATGAAAATATAACTTATTTAAATAATCAATTATTTAATTTATTTTTAATTTTAAATTTAATATAACCATTCCTGTTTCCTAAATGTTTTTACAGTTTTTCATCTTTTCTTTCTTTTAAATCTTTTTAGATCGGATAAATCCATACCAAATTGAACTGAAGATTTAACATATAAAATGCCTATTTATACCTGCAAATCCTTTGGATATGGGTTTATAAGGATGATTTCCTTCAAGGGGATTCCATCTCTTTACCCTTTTAATTTTAATATTATAATTCTAACTGTCAAACATTAACTGTCATCTAACTTATTCTAAATTAAACTCTGATTTAGATGTTTACAAGATTAATTACAATTGTATTTAATATATGTTTTGTTATAACCTAATAATTGGGCACAATAATTCTTTAAATTCATTAACTTTCCTCCTTTCTGGGATTTTTGATTAAAGTTTCCTATTTTTGTTTATTCACTTAATATTGTCTATAAGCGTTCACTTTCACTAATAATATATATAAATTGTCTATAATAGTAATTGTTACTTCCTTATCATTGCCGAAAATCCCTCGGTAGCAATAATAATTTTGACATTTCTTTTTCAAAAAAGAAAAATCTCTCCAGCTCTCAGCCCTGACTAAATTACTATGACATTAATATCCCTGTAAGCTAGGAGTATTGCTGCTTTTAATCCTCATTTAATATTAATATAATTTAACTTCCCTCGTCCGACATATAAATATTTGGTGTTCATAAATGAACGTACGCTCCATTACAATATGTACATATTCTCTGTTCGTTATATGCATTAAAATGTATCTATAAATAATAAGATTTTACCAATTTGTAGTAACTTACCGCAGTATCTTGGATAACGTTTTATTGATGATTATATATGATATAGTATGATTAAAAAGATAGCTTTTAAAGTATAAATGCTAAACCGTTAGCTAGAATACTCATTTGCGAATTGGAGCTTTTGGCTGCCTATTTGGGTTCTTAAATTTGAGATCTTCATCAAAGCTAGCTTGCGCCAAGTTCAGGATTCTTTCTAGAGAAATCTGCGGAACGCGGATTATCTGTATCTATTTCAAGGAAGCCGAGACATTTTCGCCCACGAGCGGAGATTATCCAATTCGTATTTGCACTTTTCAACGAAACATGTATAAAAATAGTTATTGTATTATTATGCAGGGTGAGTCTAGAGTATGATTCAAAAAAATTATATTTACTAGCTCTAATGAAATTGTATTAAAGAGTCTTATCTGCATTAATTTTCAAATAAAAGTGCTTTTTAAATGTCGTAGACTATGCATCACTATGCATACCAAGTTCTTGAAATAAATAATCCCTAATTTAAATGAAAAATTTACATAATATTCATGCGCTTCTCATGGCACCGACATGGTATGCTGCAAAATCACATGCCTGGATTATCTTTATGTTATACTTGGAAAAATCGATTCTAGTGTTCAAAAATATGGAAAATTAACCAAAATATACCATTTTTTACATATTTTTGCCTATATCTCGGAAACGGTTAGAGCTAGCGGAATGCGCGTTTCGCCGGTCGATTATTCGTCGAAATGCGCTTCCCGTGGTATAGGACAGAGATATTTTAGTCCGCTTCACCTCCTTCGAATCGTCGTCTGAGGCGCATCTCGCGGTGGCGGAAAAAATCGATTCGGTTAAGTTTTTCTTTGGTTGTGAATAACTCGAAAACGGTTAGAGCTGGGATTCGCCGTCGGAAGACGCTCATTTTGATATAAAATACATTGTGGTTGTCTTTATTTTTAGCTCGGAAAATGCGATTTTGCTACAACAATTTGGAAAATCAACTATTTTTTCACACATTTTTGCTATCTCGGAAACGGTTAGAGCCATCGGAGTTCTGTTTCCTCAGGTCGATAGGTCGTCGAAAAATGCTTACTTTTCGACGACAATAATACAAATAATATATGGCGGTTATCTTTATCCTTTGATGTAGGTTAGGTATAGGATACGGTGGCTTAAAATAAATTTAAGTTAAAAAATACCCCTTACCACATTGTTGAGTAA
>JARFOC010001346.1:162634-183896 GCA_031763485.1 Osmoderma eremita
GAAATGTGTATTTCTTTCATTTAAAAAATATCAATTAACATTCAAATCTTTTAGTAGGATTATGTGCGCTATACTGTTCGAGTTTGACGGTGAGCCACTGTATCTTTTCACTACAGCCTTAACAAAACTTAAATCTACTCCACACCGCACTAATATATACAGGTGTCTTATAAAATAAACGAGTCCCTATCGCCTTTATTTATAAGCCGATTTTAATAATTGAAACGAAAAATTAAATGGCTGGCTGTTTCAAAAAAGTAACAAAATAATTATTTAGGCCTGTGTAAAAATACCACTAGTATTGGAAACAAATGACGAGCACCAAGCGGGAATCGGAATGTATTGCGGTGCTGTAATGTGATAACTTTTTTTGATTTTTTTCTTATGTAAAGGTATTGGGTTATTTGGGCAAATGATGCCATCCGCCGGGTTATAGATAACTCCTTCCACTTCGGCCGCTTGGTCCTATTGTGGAGCGGATGGCATCCTAGAGTTCATCCAACAAGTCCAGGCCCTTGAGTATGTAAAGGTATACTTGTGATACATTATTGTTTAAAAAAAAATAGTCTAATTTAAAAAATAAAACTTGTCCCTAAAACCTTACAACGCTTAAGGGCTTTGTCAGCTCATTTTATAGCCTACATCTAGCCATTTAATTTTCCGTTTCAATTATCAAAATCGCCCTATAAATAAAGGTGATACCGACTCGTCTTTTTTTTTATAATACATCCTGTATAAAAAAAGAACTGCGTACGTACTTCAACAACGAAGTTAGTCATTCCGGGCAGTGTAACTAAACAGTTTAGCATTAGTGCTGAGCAACTTCGCTGTAAAATACATATAAATCTTTTTTCTACAGAGCGCAGACCGTACAATTCCAGCTGCTATGTGATTTGTGCAGTAATTATTTCAGGATAGTTTGGTGTGACAAGACGGAAACTTAGAGCAGATTTCCCGGTCAACACAGGCACGTTATATTCACGTCATTTTTTCGTCAGGTGAATCGTTTATTACGTTATATGCATCGTTATTAGGACGTAAAGAATGATGGCCTAATGTCACAGCAGATATGTCATGTTTCAACGTTAGTTTGACGTTGTTTGGAACGTCGTATAAACTTTTTTGAATACGTAATTTTCACGTTATTTGCGATGTCACAGAAGACGTATTGCACCAAATGGAATAACGTGCAAACGGTAACACATTTAGGTTTGACATTTGGTAGCGTTAAACTGTTTATTATAACCCACTTTTTGAAATAAGTTTCACTTGTTTTTGTTTTAAATAGGAACAATAGTTTAACTTTTCATTATTTAAAAGGTGTTCACTCCCCTAGTAATCAAAAATTACATTCGTAATTGTTATCCATTATTCATATCAATCTCAAGTACAATTGTATTCTTATATTGCTCCATACAAATTGGAGTAGATGAGATTAAGAATTTGATACTTATTTCAATGCTACTAGAACAATAATATGAAAAAACACAAAACAAGTGCTTTACAAAAAGAAGTTATCATTGACAATAATAAAAAACGCAAAAGTTTCTGTTATGTTACTTTAAAATAACGATCTTTATTATTCAGAATTGATATTTTATTTTTTGCTATTTATTAATTATTCTAGAACAGGTGAAATAAAATTTGTACTTTTCTGTAGTGTTGGAGTATATACCTTTCCAAAAATGCAATGTTAAGCTAGTTTCTATAAAAATATGGCGGCATCCTGCACAAAACAACTGAAACCGTCATAAATTTGGTTATAATAAACGCTATATAACGTAAATATCGTAAAAATTTTCGAAATCTATAGTAGATATAAGAATATATCCCAACAATAACAGATGCTGAAACTAGATATATTGGCTAAATAATACGTATGACGATAATTGTAAGTAAGCGTAGCACTCCTAGAACAATCCTGTTCTTGGAACGCCACTATCAAACATTCAAACAATGTTTTGTTAGTGCTACGCTTGACATTATATCTTTTCCTTTGTGGTTTTCTGCTGAGGATGGCATCTTAGTTGCCGAAATGCGTATTCAGAGTTCTTTACTCAACAAGGTGGTAAGGGGTATTTTTTAACTTAAAGATAATTGTAAGAACAAAATATATTATTTCACATTAATGAACACATTAGTAAACGAAGAAAACTGGCAATTTCTTTAGGAATATTTCCCATAGTATTAATACAAGTAGGGCCTTTAATTAAATAGCTGTGACGATAAGTTAGGAAAAAACGTTTGTAGGTAACTATTTTAGGCCGAAGATTGTTATATTATTTTCTTAGTTCCATGCAGTTTACATCAGCTACTGCAAACATTCTGGGTTTTTGTTTTAGGTACAGTGACTATAATGGAATCGGATTTATATTGAACGTCTTCCACACATATATTAACTAATTCCTCTCGTCTGCAAGCTTCATTGTATCCCAGTATCAAAATAACCTAGAATATAAGCTATTTACAAAAGTTGATAGAATAAAGTTAACACTCACTTCCATAGCTAAGTATATTTTATCATCAGCTTCTCTTAAAAATTTATGAACGTCTTTCTCTTCTAAAATTTTTGATTTTTTTGCTTATACCCTTTAGATAGCCGCTTTAGTAATGCTTGAAGTTTCATATATTTAGATATGTCCACATTTCTATGTATATTTAAACACGATCTTAATATCGAATAAATTAGTGATGACGATGTATAATTTTTACGTAGCATTTAGAAGTACGCAAGTAAAACGTTTTCAGAAATATGAAGAATCCCTTTTTCTTTGCACCATTTCTCAAAATTTTGATAGGTACCGCTTTTCATACATTGTATAAGTCTTCTCCGGAAGTAAATTAGTAATTGCATTTTCAGCAATGTGCCGTATGTCTGGTGGAGTACATGAAAAACTTCTAGAACTTATTTTGAAATAACTTAACAATGAAATGGCAAATTAATTTGTCAATTCAATCTATTTGAATTTTACGCCAAACTAATGCACATGTTACCAACCGCCACAAAATTTCCCTTATATTACTAAATTTTTCTCTTTTGGTTTTCACAAATAGAAAAATTAAAAAAAACTAATTGCAAGGAAATAGCATAAAAACATATTTCATTAGACATTAAAGTACTCATTCATTCAGAAAATCGTGGCTACGCCACTCGTTTCTTAACCTGGAATTCGTACTTTCAAATGTCATTATGAAACTAGCTTTCCTTTAATGTATAGCTAGCATATACCTATAATAATTACTGATTTAACTTAAGGATCGGCTCCCACTTCCGTTTCTGAAACTGAAATAATAATTACTAATATTTACCTAAAGCATTTAAATTAAGCTTTACCTCAGCAGCTGTTTGTTGTTCGCTTATCTTCACTGATGGAGGGATCTCCACATTGGTGTTGGAAACTTCTACAAAGAAAAGGTGCCCGACTAAGTTGCAACATTTACGTTGCTAAATTTACTGCTTTTTATGATTATTGTAATGTATCATAAATACACTTACCTTCAAACTATTTTCGAGGAACTGCGTTTCTCTCTAGGCCACTTTTTGATAGGCCTGCGAACGTACTTGCTTTAATACATTCGGCACGAACTCTATAATATATAAGCTTGGTATACATGAACCAGCTACATTAATATTGCTATATAGAATATCAAGCCGAACTGTAAATTTAAGCTTTACAAAAGAATGCTTCTCATATATTATTTGAGACGGCCTATGGTCATTTTAACATTATCAAACGTCATCGAAATAATGAATAATTTCTAGATAAATATCTACATATTTCTAACCACAATCAATGACAAGTAATGTTACATTAATGTTTTCTCATATTTTTTTATTAATTACCATAATAATTATTAAGTAGATAACCGTTTATTTGTGAAAAACAATAATTTAAAAATCATTCAAATCTTTGAGAAAAGAACCAGAAAATGGTGTTCTTATATAAAGGTGCTCTCTTAGTCTGTGCAGATTGATCGAAATCGGGATGCGGGTTGCCGGTGTTCTCTTGTTAGCCATGTAAAAGTACGGAGAGAGCAAACATAATTGTCATGTCCGAAGTTTGCAGCAACATTGTCTTCCATTGTCTTACCTGTTCTATATATATATTTGTTTGTCTTTTTCTTATTGATTTACTGCAACTTTAGACATGACAATCATTTTTTCTCTCAGAATAATCTTTAACAGAGTTTCATAGACATTTGCAAATGATACAGGTTAGTAATATGTATTGCAGGTACTCACATTTCTTGAAAAAGTAGTATTGTTAGATGTGTATCCACGAATTACTTTATAAAGTAAATTAATTATAATATCTAAGGAATATTTTCTTAACTAAAGACTAAATGATTTACTTCTAAGAAAAAAATTATCTGCCTTGGATTTTTTGATTTCTAACTCCAAGAAAAATATTTATTTGATGTTGATAAAATTTTAATGTTTATATTAAACATTTGTTTAATCTTGAAGTTAGAATGTTGAAAATCCAATTTCTTGAGAAGAGAAAACATTTTTACCAGTGTACTGTCCGATCATAGTTGCTTATGAAATAGCAATTCGTTTATAATATCCGGTCGTATATTTTCTATTTATTTTCCTCCACTATCATGTCAATCTCTTTTCCTTTCACATATATGAGCTCACACGCATATATTGATCTATGTTACTAATCCGTTTTATTCTCTCTTATTTCTATAGAGCTTGGCATTTCTAATATTGCCGTTTCTCCCGGCGTCAAATTTATTTTTCCCTGTCGGCTTTGTAATCGCAGAACGTGTCCTCTACATGCCGTCGATGGGATTCTGCCTATTGGTCGGGTACGGTTGGACGGTTATCGCCGAAAAGAAGAGCAAGAATTTGGCTTGGTTGATCGTCACTCTCCTCCTGGCGGCACACGGTACGAAGACCTATTTGCGTAACTGGGATTGGGAGAGCGAATATTCAATCTTTATGTCTGGATTGCGGGTGAATCAGAGGAACGCGAAGTTATTCAATAATGTCGGTCACGCGCTGGAGAGCCAAGGGATGTACGAAGATGCTCTCAAGTATTTCCAGACGGCCGTAAGTGTGCAGGAAGACGACGTTGGTGCTCACATAAACGTCGGTCGCACCTACAATCACCTGAAAATGTTTAAGGAAGCCGAAGAGGCTTATTTGAAGGCGAAATCACTGCTCCCTAAGGCCAAGCCTGGGGAATCTTATCAGGCGCGCATCGCTCCGAATCATTTAAACGTTTTCCTCAATCTCGCCAATTTAATATCAAAAAATTCCACTCGATTGGAGGAAGCGGATATGCTCTACCGGCAAGCCATTAGTATGAGAGCAGACTACACGCAAGCCTACATCAATCGGGGGGATATTTTGATTAAACTGAATCGCACCAAGGAAGCTCAAGAAGTCTATGAGCGGGCGTTGCTCTATGACAGTAACAACCCGGATATCTACTATAACGTACGTATACCTGAATAAATTAAAGTTCAAGTAATTAGAAAGGACAGATACAGGCTTGCAATGTGTTGTTCGTGTGAGTATTCATCAGAGTGAGCGATTTTTTAAAGTCTATATCAAAATTCTGTTGTATTTTGTTGAAAACCTATAAACATTTCATAGAAGAGCCTAACACATCGTGATTCATCATCATAAAAAAATTTCAAATGCATGTTCAGAATAACATCATAGACAGGAAGACAGCACATACATTTATTGCCACCTTTAATCAAATATTGAACCGAACAAATTCATACGGCGTAATCCGAAAGAAAATTGCCACTCATAATTTGTTTAGCAATATATTTATTTAACTAATAAAGTAATTTCTTTAGTTACCTACAAAGCTTTCTATTCTGCTGCTTCTAGCAAGTTTGCCCTGAACTTTCTCGGTGTAGCTTTAAGATCATAATATCTCAAACGAATTTTCTTAAATCATGGTCGTGTTGATGTCTCTGTTCTGTTACTATATAATTAAGAAGTACCTGACCAATATTTTTAACGCACATAGTTCTATGTATACTTTTTTTTCTTTAGCTGGGAGTAGTTTTTCTGGAACAAGGAAAAGGATCCCAAGCATTAGCGTACTTAGATAAGGCGCTAGAATTTGATCCAGAACACGAACAAGCCCTCCTTAATTCGGCCATAGTTCTTCAGGAACTAAACAGGGACGATTTGAGAAAAGTAGCCCGTGAACGGCTATTAAAGTTATTGGCAAAGGATGCTAATAACGAGAAAGTGCATTTTAATTTAGGTATGATGTGATATATATATACATACATATATAATTTGATTCCCTTTATCTTAAAAGCATCGGGACGATAAATTATAAATTGTGACTTTTAAATTCCTTCACTCCACACAAATCTAAACCAATGTCCTTTGCCTTTTGCTACTAGCCTTGCCTCTTGCCATGTTATGCCTTTATTTTCTAATATCCTTCCTATTGTGCCTCCACATGCTTCTCTTTAGGTACCTCGTCCTGATTTAATGTGTATTTTATTTTCCCAAATTCTTTTCACCTGTCTGTAGTTATTCCTATCTTGTAGATGCCCTAACCAACTTAGCTATCCTTGTTCAATGAATTCAAGTATTGATTGTACTTCTAAATCTTTTCTAGTTTGATCGTTGCTTATTTTATCCTTCTTCGTTACTCTTTTCATTCTTCTCAGATACCTGCTTGAATCCTGCTCTTTTGTTGCTTCGTCAATGTCCATGTTTCACATCCCGATCTTAAAATAAGTTTATAAGTTGATAAACGTTCATCTTAGTTTTTGTACGTATTTTCTTTTTGTTAGTAAAGGTTTCATTTGTGCTGTGGTGTACTTTCCTTGCATTTTTTCTATTTTTTTCTATTTCTTTTTCTTGTTTTGCTGTGCCTTCTATCATGACTCCTAAATAATTAACATATTGTATCAGGCAACCAAATAAGTTCAAGCAGTTCTTGATGGTAAAATATAAATGTTTATTACGAAACAATAATACACTATTATTCGTCTAAGGGACAACCATCACACTCCATGACTTTTTGCCAACGTGACACCAATTTTTGTATACCGGTATTGTAGAACTCTATGGATTTTGAATCAAAAAATTGATGGACTACATTTATTTCATTAACTCTAGTTTGAACTGACTATGCTTCATACAGTTGTCAAGAGGTAAAAAATGTGGCGTGGAGGGTGTGGTAACGTTTACTAGCCAAAGAAAGCTGTTTCAGGATGAGTGCTGCTTGTATCCGCAGAAGCTGTTCACAATACAAGTTAACAGTGATTCCAAAAAATCATAATAGACAATTCCTTTTGTTGTCGATCAAACACACAATAAAATCTTTTCTGGGTGTAAGGAAGCTTTGGTAGTGTGTCGTACCGAATGAGTAGACGATAACCAATGAACGCTTGCAATTTAAGTATAAGATCCACGATTCGTCGCAGGTTAACAACCGATCAAGAATTGGTTTATTATCGTAGCGTGGAATGTTTGCCGAACAAATGGTAAAATGACTTAATTTGTTGTCATTTGACAAAATCACGTGGGACCTATTTGCATAACTTCCACCTCTTTCCTAACTGATGAAGGCGCAAACGAATGGTTTCATCGCTCAATTTGAATTTTTCTGCAAGCTCTAGGCACGTTATACTGGAATTTCTCTCCACAACCTGTTGAATATCCTCGTTGTTAATGATCGTCGGTCTTCCAAAGCGTGCTTCATCGGTCAAGCTGAGATTTTCCGAAGAAATTTTTTTGAACCACTTCTGGCTATTTAATCACTTACAGCATCGTCTCTGAATGCGGTACATATTTTTCGCGGCGTCAATCCATATTTGGTACCAAGTTTGTACTCATAGAATAAACAACCTCGAATTATAGTTTTATTTGTTGCCATGTTCGATTATTTAAAACCAGGAATTAAACAAAAACAACACAAAATGTGTAGGAACGCGATAAAAGAAGAATTCATACTAAAGTAGATGACAGATACCAAACAAGTGCTGTCGATCGACAATATTTATGGCACTCTACTATATACAAAAGCCGCACGAACTTATTTGATTACCTGATAGTACGTCGAATTTTACTCCATTTCCTTGTGTATTTAATTTTTGCCATTCTTCTGATATTGTCATGACCGTCATTTTATGTATGTGATGCGATATGTAATTTATTATATTGTTTACTTCACGGCTATTGCTTTAACATTCCAGGCATGCTGGCTATGGACGACAAGAATATCGAAGAAGCGGAGCATTGGTTTAGAAGAGCGATTCATTTGAAAACCGATTTCAGAAGTGCTCTTTTCAACCTAGCATTACTTTTGGCTGATGATCGAAGGCCTTTGGAAGCTGCACCTTTCTTGAATCAGCTGGTCAAATACCATCCAGATCACATAAAAGGTCTTATTTTATTGGGCGACATTTACATTAACAACATTAAAGATTTGGATGCGGCAGAAAATGTTAGTAACTCTCTATTATACCAAAATAGTGAATATAAACCACTTTCATTCTTTCTTTGATTTATATACCTAATTAATTTACATTTGTTTTCAGTGCTATAGGAGAATAATAGAGTTAGAACCCGACAACATTCAAGGTCTGCATAATTTATGTGTTGTTCATGTTGAGCGAGGAAAATTATTGGAGGCGTACACCTGTTTGGAGAAAACACATGAATTAGCACCTCAAGAAGATTACATCATAAGACATTTGCAAATAGTCCAGAATAGGATCGCGAAAATGAAGCTTAACTCTAATAAAAAATTAGACGAGGGAGAAGACTACAATAATAAAAGCAAAGTGATATCTAACAAGAGTATAGACGAATCCGAAAGGAAAACGCAACCGGTCGTAGCCACTGATACAGAGGAGCAGAGGTACAGCAGTCGGGTTGTGAATACAGAACCGCTATTCGTGAAACATGTCGACAACTCTGATATAGATTTTATCGACGATATTCATAATCCAAACCACCCGACTGAAAATAAAAATGTTCATAGCAAAGCGATACCACAAAGTAAACCCCAACGAAAACAGATCGATAGGGACGACCCATCTTCGAGTATGTCTTAGTAGTAACGGACAATACGGTAAACTAAATTATTCATGTTTGTACTGTACGGATTTTAAGACTTTCACAAAGAAATCGTCGTTCTCCTATTTTCATTTGAGCGAGATCTAGTTGAGATTTGTCACAACAAAACTATTGGTGCGATTATAAAAGTTGCCTAACTAATCAAGATAGCGAATACGTATTGAGAAATCTCGGTAGAGTATATTTTTATGCCAGATGCGACTAAAAATTATTGCATATCTGTTTGAATACTAATTTATGTAGCATCTTTTTACATTGAAGCGCAATAAATCAAAATACTGCTTTTTATTTTCCACTATCATATTTTTACTTATTGTTGAATTCTTAATGATGAAAAAATACGATAAATTCCGTAGGCTATCAGGTATCTAGGAGTTACGGGAATGTTTAATTCAAACATTAAAACAAAAAAATACGATTATAAACGACGGAATAAAGATCCGAACCTCGCGCTGACCGACCATAGTCGAGATATTAAGAAATTTCTGGGAATATTTGGTTTAAAAGTAGTTAAACTCACGAACTGAAATAAAGATGTGTTATACTATAGAGACTGAAGACTTAAGGCTTTCACAAACCAACGGCCTCGATACTAGTTATACATCCCGACAAAGTGTTTTAGTACTGCAAACTAGGGTTTAACGGCCAAGATACGCAGCTCGAACCTTTCCCGATACAATGCGATACGTTGTAGTGGGGCGAGTAGCTCGGGATTCCCGAGATAGCTTGGTCGGCCGTGCACCTTAGGCGAAATGATGCATATATATGCATACGCCTGGCGTATTGCTACTATTTGAGAGAACGATCTGACCGGAATACTTTCTCTTCTGAACTATAATTTACATGAACGGTTGTCTTGTTGAACAAAGGCATTTAAAAATAATAGATAGGATTAGAGAAGGGTAGTTCGGGAACTACCTAGTTCAAAGACACGCAACATTACTAAGACTCGAATGAACTATATCAGTACAATTATCGTTAGTAGTTCGCAGTCCATCGTTAATTTATTACCTTTGTTACAACGCATATTTTTAAATATTATAAAAAAATGTTCGTTATATATCTATTACCATATTATATATACTAAAACGCATCCCATGGGCGTGCATACGTACGAAATTTCGAAACTTATCCTTCCGCGGCCAGTCTGAGGATTGTTTTTTTTCCTATCGGGAGTATTTTTTGTTAATTAGTAATTTGGACAAAGAGTAAACTTTCAATCTGTAATTCTTTGAATTTATTACTGCGTTTATATATAAGTCCAGTTCTACATAGATATGTAAGATGACGAAGAATTGATCACAACAGACCTACCCTTTTATAGACTGTGAATAATGCGCCCTTTATTTGTTTGTATTGGTTCTTCAATTAGGGGGAATATTTTTTAGTGACATAAACTTTGAGACACGTACGGGGACAATTATGTGTACTATTTTATACTTTTGTCAACGCGTATCTGCACAAATGAAAACATTATCTTGCCAAATTATTGTTAGTACATTTTTTTATTACTAATGTAGCATATTTTAAACTTTTGCCATTCAAATCATAAACTCCTATAGTTTCTCATTATTTTTTTCAATAAAACTTATTTATTTACTTGACTAATTTTATTTTATAGTCAAAAGGAGCAAGAGGGGTATTTAAAGATCTACCTATGTTAAATTTAAAATGTAGAAAAATAACAAAACGTAAGGACTCCAAACGCCGTGCATTCGACAAAACATGCTTGTGTATCGATACATTTAAATGTATCGATACAGGCCTCCATGCATTATCTTCCCGAGGCCTCGATCGAGATAGTATGATGCCATTGCAATGTATCGAGGCCTCGTAAGCTAGCTTGCGTTAAACCCTAGTGCAAACACTGCAGATGCTTGTTGTTAGCACCTACAATTTCGCTAAAGCGAAGCGTGAGTTTAGGGGAGCCTTTATGTAAATGTGTGAAAAGTTTTTTCCATATATGTTGTACTTAACGTAACTTTGCCCTTGAATCTTTGCTTTTGTTTTTTCATTCACTGCATTTATGTTTGCTTAAGCTAACTAAAATATAATGAACTTAAATTTCTACGAGCATAATCTTTGCCTATTTTTGTTTTATTCACATAGAAGTTCACCGATGTGGAATTCTACATATTTATTTTGCAGGAAAGGAAACGGTTCGCTTCTACTTGATTAGTTATTTGATTTTTACCCTTACGGTACACAACACATGCATTGTGAATATAATAATGAAAATAATAATAATAGGATATACATATATACATATATAAAATATATTTCTATCTTAAAATGAGAAAAGAACTTTTTATACGAGCCATTAGATGTAGATGATATTCATTCTGTGATACTCAGAATAAACTTCTTTTTTTTTCTTGTGTATGGTATTTTGCCCCGTAGATATGCTTCTACCAGTGTACGTATTTTCGTTTCTATTTACTAGACAATGTCAGTGATAAAGTGTTGTAAAGGGTTAAATACCAATACTTATACGAGGGGTGATTGATAAGTACCGGTGTTCAGCAACAAAGCAAACTGTTTAAAGGGATTTCAAATTATTTTTCATCATAGGTCCCTTCAGTTCGATACACTTTGCCCAACTTCTTCAAACCCTCCAAAAAATTGGATTTATCAAACTTTTCAAAATAGACTTCAGTTTCTGCGATGACCTGCTCGTTCGATGCAAATTTCTCCGTTATTTTTCAGGGGGCTAAATCTGCCAAACAATTGAGCATAATACTGCCCTGTGATCGTTTATACCTTTTCCAAAAGGCCTATGAAGATTATACCTTTTGAATCCTAGGAAAGGGTGGCCAAGTCCTTTCTTCGATATTTCCCCTTTTGGCGTCTTCGCCCTTTTTTTTGCAAGTTCGCTTATTTTGACTGTTCCTTTGTTGCTGGCATATAGTGATGGATCCATGTTTCATCAACAGTCACGAAACGCCAAGTAAACTCCTTCGGATTGCGCTTAAGCAGGTCCAAACGCTGTTTGGAAATAGGCATCCGATTTCGTTTCTTGTCCACAGTGGGCAAACGCGGCAGCCATCTTGCCCATAATTTCGTTTGCGAAAATGTTCATGTCGGATATTCTGCACATGTTCAAATGAGATGCCTGCGATCTCAACAATCCCTATGATCTTCATTCGCCGGTCTGCCAAGGCCATGTCTTAAATTTTGTTGACCAATTAATCGTAGTCACCTCCTTGAATTCATTAAACCAATATCTGATGGTTGTCATCGAAGGTCCCCATAAACGGCCTCCAACTTTGCTTTGATTTCCAAACACGTCTTCACGTCCAAAAACAAGAATCTAGTCACCAATCGGTACTGCACTTACTACTTAGTTACGAAAAACTCAAACTTGCACACTTTCGGCAGCTACTAAAACAAAAATATACAATGAATTTATCTGAAATTTTGGCAGTCGTTGTTAGGAAGATGATACTAAACGATGATATACAGATTTGACAGATTATTGATCACCCCTCGTACATCCAATGTGAAGGTGAATTGGTCAAAATAGGTAGTTTTGAAGTTATAATTAATTTTGTGTTTATAAGCCGTGTAGCTAGCTTGTTGATCACGTGGTACTAATGAATGGTGTCAGCAGCGGCGACTGGTGCTGACCTTTTGGGTGGGCAAAAGATAAGATTGGACTGATTCGCGCGGCGTCGGACTCTCTCTCTAACAGCACGGAAGCTATACGAAGTCGTACGAAGCACTATTATCTTAGCTACTGGCCATCCAAAACGTCATCATCAGCATTTCATTACATTTTCCACTTTACCTTTTCTTAATTGTTTATGGGAAACGAAAATACTTCTATGGCATGTGATATATGTACTTATGTTACTCATTTTTCTAAACGATTTTAGAAAGTTGTGATTATATTAAGCTAATTTTTAAACGATATTGGTTGATATTATTTAGTTCGCTTGATAGATTTTATTGCGCGATATGTCCATTATATAAATGAATACTATGTCTTTATAAATTCCAAACATTTATAGAATATCTTGCCATCTTTGCGAGTTTAACATAATCCGTAGGTCTCAGTGATAAGTTTGTAATTTATAACGGGCATTAGTTTACATTTCCTAATTTTAAATTTTGTGGCATATGTAAGTGTAATGTGTTAAAAGTTTCGTTAACTTGTAAGTATATTATACTTAAATATAATCAAGGAGGTAAATGTCTTGATGTTCGGCTTGTTAGCCATTAGGTTCTAGATTCAAATATCCACGTGGCCAAATCTTAACATATAAATATATACTTTAAATCTTAACGCTAGCCTATTTAGATTGTTTCCAAAAATTTATGATATATGAGATAAAAAGAAATATATGAAAACAGTAAATTCAACAATTAAACTATATACGTTTAAAAGGGCAACACAGTTTTGCTATCGTGGATTATTCATAAAAATATAATAGGTTTTGTATTTTGTGAAGGTGCCTTGACCGAAAAAAAAGTTAATTAAGGCAAAAATGAGTTTTTGTAACATATAGTATAATAATAAGGAATATTTTTCTATGTTGTCAAACTGTTCATATTATAGTTAAAGATAATGTAATTCTATGTAATAATTTAATGTTAAAATACGTATATGGAACATAAATTGTATTTATCTATATACACCGACTTGTATAAATTTCTAATAAGTTTTCGAAATTATTGTTAATATCTGGAAAGTATATTTTATTTCTATAGAAATACCTAAAGACACTTTAATTAATTTGTGTGATAATCTTAAATATTTCATAACGACAATGTATTTTTATAACAGACCGAGATGTACTTATTTATACTCTCCGATACTAACTAACAAATTGGATTTCGTAGTCGCTACTTCGCTTGTGTATTTATTGTTGCTTCTCCTGAAATAAGTAAAGTAGTTCGAATGATTAAAGCGGCACTTACTGTGGTAATTAAAATAGTAAACACTACAGATATTCTTCATCTTTTTTTTTTTAATTAAATATAAATATAAGTTGGATGTGCTTAAACAATATTTTATTTTCTAGCATTTAAATCACTTGTTATATTTGGAATCCTATTCAACTCGGGGGATGGTCACGCAACTAAACTCGGGTGGGTTAACTTTTTTGTAGAAGCAAATCCGTTTTTTTTCTTATTTACCAATACGACATGAACTAGTAGACTTAAAGTTTTACAATTCAACAATATTGTGAACGACAATTATAATATCTATTTTGTACGCCAACATAGATAAAAAATAATTATTGTGTATTAATTCACTAATACGTATACTTGATTCGACAATCCTCATCCAAATCAGAAAGACAAAAGACTTGATTATTTCTATTTACTGTTACAGAAAAATAAGGTGAAACTTAAGAAGTGAATTGAATTAGAAACAGCCGCAAACTTATTTAGTAACTATATGATTGATGATAAAAAAATATATAAAGAATAAGATATATTACTCCTAAAGGAACCTGTTGTAAAATGTGTGTTTGTAATAAAGAAAAGTGTAACTATGGTCTTGATTTTTTATTTCCTAGATATGAGTATTTTGCATTTATAGTTCAATTACATTTTATTCACAGTAAATACAGATAATAATAGTCCCCTTTAACAGGGCTGAAGGCCTATAGGGAACGGCAAGGGTGTGGTATGTCACTGGTATCAGCCGTGTACGTGGCAAACGCTACGAGCCGACCGCCATTATTACACCAGAATTTGACTTCCAGGTTACTCATTTATACAACCTAAGTCGAGCCGTGACCTAAAAAACGCCATCGATATTATTTGGCATGGTCAGGAATCGAACCCGTGACCTTCAATTTAGTAGTCTAGTAACCAACCCACTATACCAATACGGCCTTATAAATACAGATAAATTGTATAAACATTTTTCCATTTAATCATCACTATTGTGATGATTTAAAACAAGGATAGCATTCTCATAGGAATTTAAATTAATAACAACCATATATTACACAATGCCGAACAGAACATTAGCTTTGAAGACTCGCCCAGCAGAGTAATTCGTGTTCTGTTCCAACAAACTAAAACATCTAGCCGTTTCTTTTACTCAGCTTATCTGCAGATGACGAGAATTCGCTCTATATACACGCTGACACGGGCGAATTAAGCGTGAAAATATTAATAATACCAGTATGAATAGGGTAAATGACGTAATCTGATAGTTTTGATAGGGTGTAATCGCAGGGTTTTCGAGAAAAAATCTCTTTTTTTGAGAAGATACGAGAGCTCGAAAATTTTTATTGAAAATCTCTGCGTAATGTTGATCATAACTCTCCAACGTTGGGCAAGGTATGGCAGAGATTTCTTTCTGAATAACATCTTTCAGTTGCTTGAGACCCCGTGGCTTGTCCAAACAAAGTTTACATTTAAGGTAACCCTGTAGAAGGAAGTCACAGAAAGGTGCCCTCCCCTCTCCCCCACAGGGGAATGGACAGCCCACCCGCGTTGGCATACGGCTGTCGCCCACGAGCTATCCAGCATCACTGCCCGCACGAGTCCGACACCTATAAAGGGACTCGACCGATAGGGCGGTGGGCACCCTTTCCCGTGCTACCCATGTCGGAAGACTTCCCTCTTTCACGTTTGATGGGTTTCCGTTCGGGGTCGATTTCTCGATTCCCTTCCAGATATGTCTCGCAAGGCTGAAAAGCCGAGGCGTTACGAGGTAGGCTATCTGGTAACTACCACCCCAGGCGTGTTAGGAACGTTCCACCAACTCTCCAACCACAAGACGGCCAGCGGCTGGGCCAAGCTCTACCCAATTCTTTGCCACCAGCCGTCCGTGATGTCTGTTACCCAGAAACCTGGGATAGGATCACTCACGACTAGCTATGGTTACCCCCTAGGGTCCGTCGATAATCCACCTGTTTTGGGAGGTGACAAGTCCCTGCCCCTTATAGGCACGGTCGGCAGGACAAGCACTACCTACCAGATATGTCACGCAAGGCTATCACAGCCGAGGCGTTGCGAGGCTGGCTGTCTGGTAACCACCACCCCAACCGCAGGACGATCAACGGTCAGGCCGAAGCCCTACCCAATTCATTGCCACCAACCGCAGATGTCTGTTGCCCAGAAACCTGGGATAGGATCACCTACGATTGGCTAGGGTTGCCTCCTAGGATCCATCCACAACCCACCTGTTTTGGGAGGTGACAAGTCCCTTCCCCTTGCATGCAGGGTCGGCAGGACAGGCACTACCTACCAGATATGTCACGCAAGGCTATCACAACCGAGGCGTTGGAGGTTGGCTGTCTGGTAACCACCATCCCAACCTTTTAGGATCGTTCCACCAACTCTGACGCTGGGTGGTCAACGTTTGCCCGTAAGGAAGTCACAGGGTGAAAGGTCCGGAGAACGAGCCGACCAGGGTACGTCACCTCCACCGGATATTAGCTTTTCGGCGAATAATCTTCTTAATTCCGCCGATGATACTCGTGAAGTGTGAGCAGCTGTCCTATCTTGTTGGAACCAAGTTTGTCTTGGATTTATGTTAAGGCAACGTAACTCAGCAAAGAAGAACTGTCGGAGCATAGCGACATGCCATTCAGAGTTCACTGTCACTACACGGTTATGTTTCTCTTGAGAAAAAGAAACGAATTTATAGTTCCAAATTTGGCCACTTCAGTCCAAACTATAACTTTCTCACAATGCAGTGGCTGTTGATATAACTCCCGAGGATTGTATGGAGACCAGTATCTGAGTATAGTGTGTGTATATCGTAAATAAGAACTTAATTTTAGTAATAGGATAGGAACCTTGTTTTATATACTACCATAAACAAGGATAGCGGTATCTACGTTAATATTATTGTACAGAAAAGAATTCCTGGGAATTTTCTGAATCCATTAATTATGCAGGCACAACAACCTGCAAGAAAATAATAAATTGTATATTATATGTATGAAATATTTCATTATTACTGTATAAGAGGTGCATGTCATTATCGTCTATTATTTCTACATGTAACATGTAACAGCGGCGGCCGCTGATGACGTTTTCGGTGGGTAGTAGCAAAGTTAGTAGTGCTTCGTGCGACTTTCTATATCTTCCGTGTGGTCAAATCAAATCAAATCAATAGTGGAATTTGGTACGGAAATTTTAGTTGTTTTGGCAAAACAGAGCTGTGATGAATTTGATTATGTTTTTAACAAAGAAGGTGCAAAATTTCAACTTGGAATGAAGAAATTATTTTATTCTATTAAATAAAGACAAACAAAACAACACAACAAAGGTGATGTCTAATTTCACAAGTGTCCTCCTTGTCTTTCAAGACAATTTCGGAGTATTCCATCTCATGCAGTACGAGTACGGGCTTTCAATTCGTCCAAATTACGTATTTTCATGTTGTTATAAACTTTACTTTTCAGATAACCCCAAAGATACAAATCAGCTGATCTCTTGATGGTACTGCATTCGTGTCAGGTTTGTCCATGAGGCCTTGTACTGGATGAAAACCTAATGGATTAATGGAAAGGAAATCTAGTATTTTTCAAAGAATAAATGTAGGATACAACCCGGAAGTTCTGAGTGTTGACCACACCATTTATTATCCACTATGAAACTGTTAAAATATTACGATACAGTAGAAATTGGTTATGGTTTTAATAAAGTGCAAAATTTGAAATTTGAATGAGGAAATTATTTTATTCTTATTGTTAATTTAGACAAACAAAACAAAGATAAATGTAGGTAAATGTAGTCGTAAAAAGTGTCATTTAACAAATTAAGCATTGTTTCACACACATCTGTTCGGTTTGCTTTATTTTCCTTGAAAAGCTCTTGATGATTTGTATTTTGTATAGTTTTTGATTGAATTCTTTCACGGTTTTGTACACCGTACTGTACGATACTTCAAAATGTTTGGCTACATCTAAAAGCGATCCTACATACCGGTCCTGTACATAACTTAGGATATTTAAATTGATGTGTTCTGTTAAGACGTGCTTGCTTTTATTTATTTTTATGTGAGACCACATCATCTGCTTTAAATTTGTCAAAAGTATTGCGAATAGTTTTCGCCAAGGTGTAGGCCTTCAGGATAATCGACTGAAAACATGTCCCTAACCCGCCTTAAATTATTACTTTTCTATTACCACGTCATCTTTTCATCTTTGTATTACCCGTTCATAATTTAAATAAATTTTCTATTTTTCAATAAAGTGTATTTACTGATATATGCATAAATATAAAATATAAATTATTAAATTAATAAAGAAATATTTGACACAAAGAATTCTTTTTTTTTTCACGACGACGCGTTAACGTATAACTGGTTGCCTACTATGTCGCTTAACGTTACAGGTTGGAAATACTTGTGTGTAACGTTACAAAAAAATCCCTGTATGTACCTAAATCATATGATTCTTAATTTGCACAACACTGACAACGTGGCACGTTTGCTGTTTCTCCCAGCATTTTGTTGATTTGAATTTGATTATGTTTTATTCCTTCGTGCTACGCATAGTGACCCTAATATGTCGGACAAAAATGTGTTTGTGTATCCGATGTATCTATGTATTGAATAAAGAAGAAGCAAGGCATACATTCGCCAGCATCATGACAACAAAGTAATGCGTACTCTGCTTTAACAAACTGAAACATCTAGCGTTTTCTTTTAGTCCTCTTTGAGTTTATCCGCAGCTGGCAAAATTCACTCTGGATATTTATAATTATATTATTTTATGTGTAAGATCCCATATACAAATAAAAATAATTTAAAAAAATGGTCCTGTTAGATGTTGGTATGTATGAATGGCAAAAATCAATACATTCATTAGGTCTGTTCGCTTTCTCCAGAACGTTATCTAGGCAGCCACATGCACATGATATGGGCATTGCGCATGCGAAAATAATTATTGCGCTTCCGCATGCGTCTGCATAGCGCTTTGGACAAATTGAACAAACCTGTTATTTTATTGATTTTTAATGGTTCAAAAACACCATCTAGCAGCTGCTTTCTAAACTTCAAACTTTTCATTGTAATGCTTTAACCAGTACTGAATAGGGGGAGCCACGCATCCGTATTGCATCAGGGGGTAATAGGCAGCGTTGTATTTAAACTAGATGTTCTTTTATAAACATTTAATTAAATCAAAAATATGCACAAGGGATAATGTTGGCAAATTTAAATATTATTTAATTATAAAATAGACTAATTCAATTCACTCAAAACTAATAATTAATACATTTCAGACATGGAATTCATATTTTCTCCATTTTCAAATAGAAATTGATATAGGCTAAAACTCATACAGTTTTTCAAGTACATTATTGTTTATTAGTTATTCTACCGTTAACTTTCGAGTAGAGTACAATAAGTACTAATACTTTAATGAGCGGTGCTTTATAAAGTTTTTAGTGGTAAATGTTCTTACATAAATTGTAATTTATTAGTCAGGAAAATTGCCTCCGTTTCTGCAGCAGCAACCTTTATTCAAGGGTTTCCAATAGTTATTGCTCATTACACATACATCTTCTGCATATACGCTCAATGCTTACCTACCATGTGCAAGGAAGTAGTCCGGAATTTATGTAAAATCAATGGACGAAGCGTATTCATATTTCCTCCTACTTTGCTATACAGGTAGTCCTCTTATAAGGCGCCATATTATACCGCGGATTCAGAGTTGCGCGCACGTGTATCCTAAAAATGGATTCATGTTAGAACGCGTTAGCATAGTATATACGTTATTTTATTTGTAAATGAATAGGTACTTAACTTTCCGCAGCTAACAAGTTGTCTTTAGACATGGAAGCTAAAGTCGGTCTCTGAGACCGACGACAGAGAATGGCCCCTAGATGGGAGTGCTGATGGCATGTATGTGAATACAGGAGAGCAAAAACACTTTCATTTATCATTTTTTCTTTATTCAATGCTTATAACAATATTACAATAATATAGCGCAATTAAACAAATTTTAAGAAAACTAAAATAATGAACTTACAAGAACAGAAAATTTTAAAAAAATTAAAAAGATTCATAATTAATATAATGAACAACAAAATAAGCATTCCTTAATTTCAGTATTTTATGAGAGAGGCATAAAATATCACACTTTCCCTTTCTAGCTTGAAATATTATCATTGAAGTTAGTCCATGATTTCAACGCATTTTTTGCACGCAAACACATGATTTTTTCACATTTGAAACACCTATATTTGGTTCTTTTGCTTTTCTTGTTCGAACAGTATAACATCGGCCGTATGCAGAATTTGTTGAGGGCTCATTTTCTGTATTAGACATGTTGTAAATTTCCTCAGTTCTCAACGTTATAGTTTTGGAAAGACTTTTGGTATAAAAGCGTTCTTCACGTGTGGTTTAAGAAACTGATTGCCCAGATTTTCCAAAAATACTCTCCTTGGCAGATTTGTTTGTACATTATTCTGCTTATATATGACATGTAAGTTAATGCCCGGTATATACAGTGTACCATAGAAAATAATCATCGGCCAACGTCACGTAATTCGTACGCCGCACATAATTTATCTGCGGTGACTACACCACCCTCACTTCCGTTATAATCAATAATCATTTCAGGTTTACCTGCGACACTATAGTATATGTCTCTTGAAAAGCAAACAGAAGTTCCAACAGGTCTTTTTAACTGCATCTCTGCTGGAATCTGCGGCTTATTCTTTCTTATGGTCCCCGTGAGTGTTAATATGTGGTCTATTAGAAGTGTATAAGCTAAAGCAGTGCTAGTGTAAAAATTGTCCAGTTATATCGCGTCTGGACCCCCACACAGGTTCACACAGCCTGGGAACTAAAGAGATATTTGATGTGTCAAGCTTGTACGGACCTGTTGGTTGTTGGCCGACATACATCTCCATTTTGGCAGTATAAAACAGTTTCGCAAGCGACTAGAGAATACTCGGTATTTATTGGGTTTCGACCGCATATATACTCTGAAGCCACAACGTCCTCTAAATGCCCATAATATATCCTCAATAGTTGCATACTGGGAAATTGAGAAATACTTCGGTAGATTACCATTGAATTCATGAAAGAATACCCTCATTGGTGCTAGTTTATCAAATGTTTGTCGTTCTGGTTTTGCCGTTTTGTCGTCTAGATGAAAATTCTGAAGTAAGAATTTCAATATAAAATACAAAATAGGATATGGTGGCTTAAAATAGTAAAAAATAAAAAATACCCTTACCACCTCGATGAGTGAA
>JARFOC010001346.1:183996-201974 GCA_031763485.1 Osmoderma eremita
TCTTCACTCATCGAGGTGGTAAGGGTATTTTTTATTTTTCACTATTTTAAGCCACCGTATCCTATTTTGTATTTTATATATAAATAATTGTCATTAAAAATAATCAAAATAATTGTCACTTCCACTAGTAGGATGACATAATATAGGCATGCTCCGCTCAGACGGTGTTTTGAACACAAAATTTATATATTTTATTGCCTTCTTACGTTCACTAATCGATGGTTGCAAAATTGCCCATGAAATGCAATGAAATTCTATGTGTTAAAATACGTGGATTCCCATTATCAAGTAGAATAACCGAATGTAATATTTCGCCCTCTATATCTGAAATTTATCTATCGTTAATTACAGGTCCCTACTATTTGAATGGGTCATAATCAACATTTTATTTCAAGCGTTAGGCAACTCCTTTTCTTTTAACCTAAGTTATAAGCGGAATTAGCGCAGAATGTTGATAACATGTGCACAGTGAATATAATTGAATTAAAGCATTGTTGTGTATTATTATATTATTCAGGGGATAGTGGAATCTAAAAGGTAGCTGGGATCTTCTACAATCAGCCGATGATTTTCTTATGTAGGCGTCTGAAATGGGAGTGACTCTCCAAAGGTGAATGAGACAACTAGGTATTCATTGGAACCCTTCTCTCTGATTATTTTACCAAGGTCAGACACACTTTTTTAAAAATAAATAATTCGTTCTATTAATCTCAAATAATAGTGTGGATAAATTTTTTCAATGGTTTTACTCTTTAATCACAATTTCTTTATATTCTATAATTTAATAGGGACAGAATGGTGCATGCTTATCATGCAAAGATGTTTTTTATACTAAAATAACAATCGTCTTTGGCGTCCTTTTGAATTTCGGTTATTCGACATGATAATGGGAATCCACGTATTCCCGAAACACGTGTCGTCCCGAATTAATTAATACTTTGTGCGGGAGGAGTAATCCGAACAATGTGTTTATTGTGCTGCCCCACAGTCCTTGCAATCTTTATAGCTACAAAATAGTTTTCCTCCATGAGCAGGGAAGAACTCAGCGTCAAATCGTTGTTATTTCAAAGTGTTACCATTAACATTATATATCATTCTAATTATTAATTTATATAATAATTATTTTAAATTTTTTGCTAATCGAAGGAAGTTGGCCTTCTATTTTAATATACTATAAAAATAATTCTATACATTCGGTGATAGAAAAAAATTACTGACTCAATCTCAACCAATTGACACAACAAATTTTATTGCAAAATTTGAAATCGTTTAGACTTAGGACTACTTTCTAGCCCGAATAATAAAATACGGAGCACTATTGCTGCATATAACGGTATATAACGGTAACGACAGAAAAGCCCTTAAAATTGGGTAGAAAAAGAAAAATCTGTTTGTGACTAAATTTACTTGTTAAATTAAAATGAGGTATTGATACCACACTGGCGGAAAACAGATTTTTTCTGCGACAATCATTTTAATAGCTCTGTATATGCATGTATGCATGTCATTTGACTTCACACTTTCGCGTTGATAGAAAGCAAAATCAATAGGACAACATATTACAACCTGACTTTTTGGTATACATAACCAGAATTTATTTTTGTTCTAATCGAAAACCCTTTTTATTTTCAGCAGAGTAAAAAACTAATATCATGAACGACACTATTGCGAGTACACGAAAATCTTGATTACATGGCATTAAAATTCTACACCGTCAGTCGCGTCAGTTTGTGTCGTTAATCCACTACGAACACGACCCTCTAAACCCACCTCGGCACACACACGTTAATTATTTATATCGAATGGAGGTCTTGTTTATTTAATGACGCTTCACCCTATTTATAGCAACCCCTCGAATCCGGAGTGCACACTTTTCTACCTGCTTTATTAAAGATTAATCATCGAGTACGGTCGTGGCTGAAAACATTTTTCCCTTTTTTTATGTCGTACGTTTTATTCAGCAACGTGTCTTCTAAAGAAACGTTGAGTAACGTATAAGCGTTAGGAATGGACATCGTTTGGAAATTTCTTTTTAGTGTTAATTCTGGTATAATGCTAATGCAATTATTTATAAGTGTATAATTAGAAGGCAACAGATATATTGAAGACAACAGCATTGGAAAATGTAAATTAGGAAAAGCTCGTTATCTAAAGACGAGTATTATGGAAATCACATTAATATTTTAGCATTTTAGAGTGTTTGAGAAAAAGGGATGTGTATTTCAATATTCTTGCAAAGAGAATAGAGAAATAAAGAAACTAATCGTATTACTTTTGACAAATTTCTTGCTCTTTGAAAAATTCCACGTTCAATAAGCTTCTAAATTAACTCGACGAATAATGCCACAAAGCCTTGGGATATGCGTAGTGCGGGATGTAGTGGAGAACGCTCTACAAGATGTACAAAAATTTACTAAGGAAGAAGAACTTCAATTCAGTCCTTCCAAGGCGACCACAATAGCCTTCACAAGAATGAGGAAGCTATAAGGTCTTGCTTCGATAAAGCTCCTAAATGAGGAAATAAAACTGCCCGAGAAAGTAAAATATCTTAGTGTCAGACAAAGCATGCTTGGAACAGACAGCTTCAGCAAGTCTACAACAAGGTGGAGACGACACTTCTATTGGCCAAGAGAGCTCATGGAAAAACTTCAGAACTAAAATCAAGTATGATGTATTAGAAATTCATCACGGTGGTAAGACCTCTGATTACATATGCATCCTTGGTATGGTGGACAAAGCTGCACCATGAAACTGCTATTACGGCATAATGCAAGGTACAGAGGTTTGCGTGCTTGAAAATGAAAGGGGAAACGAAGAAAATACCAAGAACAGCAATCGACTCCTTCTTAATCCGATCTCCCACTTCTTATAATCATAGTGCGAGACCCAAGAATGGGTTATTTTCGACAGCCAGAATCCTCAAGTGCAGATACACAGGACTGAGGTATGACAAAATTGACCATCTTGTCGAAGGAAACCTATTGGGAATGAAATTAGACCATATGATTCCCACATATCTATTCGACAGAAACTTCGAAGTGAGAATCACGGATGGAATAAATTGAAAAGAACCATAATACAAGGACAAATTCGACGTTTTGACGTGGTTCGCAGACGAGTCAAGGATTGACATGTGCTTGGGGCTGGAATATGTAATGATGTGAGAGACACGAAGATCATCAAGCTACTAGGAGCTAGCGAAAAGAGCATCGTCGTCTTCATACGTGGGCCCTATGTGTTCAATCGCAAGAACTTGGCGGTCAATTCTGATCATCAAAACAAGATGTATCCCGGATGGTATTGCAACTGGCGCCGTCTTGCTGATACCAAATATCTTCATGAACAATATCTTTCAATTGAGGTAGAAAGAATGGGGTTATCATTACGCGATAACGTTCGCCATTCACCTTTAATGCATTACCTGTCTCCTTTTCAAAGGAAAATGGTTCAATGATTTCTCCAGACCAGAAGGCGCACAAAATAGTGACACGCTGGGGGTACATTCGTTTGTCATGATTCATTCGTGGATTTTCTGAACTCCAAATGCGGCAATTTTGAATATTAATGAAACAATCGATATGAAATGAGTCTCGTTGCTGGTGATTTTGTCCACAAAATCGGCATTCGCTTTGTTGTTGAGTCAATGGGTCTTTGTAAGCATGGAGGTGCAAATCTTGTGAGAATGCGGCGAAGAATTGCTGTTGAAACGACCAATTTTTGTGCCCGATGATGAATCGAAGCCCATGGATTCGCAGCCATACTCCCGCTAACCGCCGTGATGTTTTGTTCTGAAAGACCACTAGGAGATCGCGTGGTGTGTTTCACATCAATACTGAACCAGTACTTTCGAATCTCCGATTATTCTTTTCACAGTTGATAAAAAAAACTATTTCTACCGAATATTGGACGCACTTTACGAATCGTTGCAACGAAACTTTCACCATTTTGATAGTAATATATCATAATAAAGACGCGTTGTTGTATCGTGTGGTGCTTCATGTTTAGTAACTCCAATATGTTTTCTATGGACCTGGTGCAATTATCGACTTTATAAATCATTGCTGTCAAAATGGCGCGGAATTCAAATCTTGTGCTCTTACTGTAACATACTTTATAACCAGACATATAATCATGGCAAGCCCTAACGAGCTATTAAATTTTAGTAGGAATCATTGGAACGGGACATTGTGCACTGAAGGGCCAAGTACAGAAAATTGGTGTTGACACTAGGGACATAAACAGCAGACCGTGTAAAGAGCAAGTAGAGATTGCATATGGCATCCTGTTTGAATGCGAGGCCTTAGATCTTAGAAGATGGGCAATCTCTGGGAAGCCAAAATTAATCCAGGGGATTGTATCGGTCACTCGACCGAAGATCCGTAGAGACTGGTACAGTGTACAAGCATGTGGGAATGGCTGGGTAACAAGAATTAGGAGATTAAGAGAAGATGAAGTTCCATTAAATTTGTTTCATTGTGGGAGCCGTGTGACATAAGTCTCCGGAAACACTTCAGCCCATTGGCTTTTTGTATTTATCTCCAATTTTTGTACAAATCTATACCACGCATTCCTAGATTCCTGTGCCTTGTACCGGTCCCTGTACAGGTCCTTGGCCGGTTGGTATCTATAATCTTCTGGGTCCATTTTTGTATCCCAAAGATTGCCTGTCATCTAAGGTCCAAGACTTTACATTCACATAACATGTGGTATGCGATCTCTATTACACCTTCACACAGTCTGCAGCTTGGGTCCTCAATGTCAACACCAATTTTCTGTAGGTGTCCTTTCAATGCGAATATCCTGCCAGGAGACCTATTACTGTACGAAGCTGATTCCTATTAAAATTTAGTAGTTCGTCAGCCTTCTTTACTGATGGCTCCTTGATAAAGGTTTTCCCATGACTTTGCCTGGTTGTATTTTTTAACTATTCTTTATGTTGTTTTGGACCCGCTTTCGTATCTGCTCTCCTACATTGTTTTTAGACACTCCCAGAGTAGGTTCTTGGTCCACGTATGAAGCCGATGAGCTCATCGGTCTTTTCATTGCCTACGATTCGTGAATGCCCAGGTACCCACAAGTTCCACTTATACAAATATACATATTTATGCTATTCCAGCGTTTGGGGGGAGAGGGAGTTAATGTAATTATTAGAGGGTCTACTAATCACTTTGCTTATGGGTCGAAGGAGGTTCATCACCCAATCGACCACACGCGCTGCGAGAAGTCTGTGAAATATTAACACTCTGATACTACCATTATGCACTTCAAGTTCCACCGCAGGCCAGAAATGAAATAAAAATACACGGATATCACGTATTTCGGTAAGTTTGTACGCAAACATGAGCGAAACAAATTTGCCCTGTCCGTATGATAAATACCAACACTGCTGCTGCCCTGGATGCATTACAAATGTTATTCTTGCGTGAACTCTGGTGAGGGGTCTCGCCCTCTTCTAGATGGGGTAACGTGAGAATTCCGTTGGCTTAGCAGGTGTTTTGCGGTGCTGATGACACACACATACATCCATCGGCACCGTTCCGTATCCTCCGAGTAATAATAGCATCATCATATACAAACGCGGGTGGCGGTTCTGAGAAATATTTCGTCTCGTGTTTCCATGAAGAGGCGACGTAGTATGGAAAAGATATTTGATGTTAGAAAATGTTTTGAAACGAATAAAGAACATGGAGAAGAACGTGGAAATTCCGATGTTTGAATAAAATAAAATGAATTACCTTTTTAACCATTTCAATGGAGATCGAACTCAACTGTTACTAATAGTACATTTAAGATCACATGTGCAGTTGTATCCCTTTTGACATAAGCGTTAACATAAAAGTCACCTTTGAAACATTGCAGGAAAAAGAACAGTTTCATTCTATAATCCCGGGATTACTGAAGCCCGGGAAAAAGACAATTTCTAGTGCCAACTCACACAGTATTAGAGTCTTTAGGCTGGAAAATCTCAGCGTTTTCCATGTTGCAGCTTATTTAAACAAGTACGAATCATGCCGATACTAACGTGTTTTATGTATAAAACTTTCGTATTCATTAAGACCATTGAATCATACCTACAACGAAATAAAGACTATGGTAGTTATTTTGCATGAGCTAGTGATTTCATTATTTCAAAGCATAAATTAACTACTTTTGAAAATAGTCTTCTAGATATTGACATTAAGAAAATGATGTAAAATAATAGGATACAGTGGCTTAAAATAAATTAAAAAAAAAACCCTTACCACCTTGTTGAGTAAAGAACTCCGAATACGTATTTCGGCAACTAAGTTGCCATCCTCAGAAGAATACTACAAAGGAAAATAATGTCAGTCGTAGCACTCTGGGAGATATGCATCACACATAACACCAAACACAATGTTATTAGTGGGGTTCTGTGTGTTGCATATCTCCCAGAGTGCTACGCCTGACATTATTTTGCTTTGTAGTTTTGTGCTCAGTAAGGCAACTTAGTTGCCGAAATATGTATTCGGAGTTCTTTGCACAACAAGGTGGTAAGTTTATTTTTTATTTTTAAATTAAGAAAATGAATAAATAAACAAATAAATAACATCAGGTCATTCAAATATATATATATAACTACGCTGCAGGCCTTGAAGGCCATTGGCCTCATTTATGTCGGCTTTTGATTTTTGAAGGCACTCTTTCTTTAGTCTTCCTCTTCTCTTTTTCGCTCATTCTGCTTCATATAAAACCTTCTTAGCACCTCTCTGGTCTAGCATTCGCACTCTGTTTGTGCGTCTGCTCTATTCACCTTCAGTTGTCTTTACGCCCACATTTCCAGCCTTTGCTCGTCTTTTCTTGTTATTATCCAAGTTCCGCTGGCATATATAACCACCAGCCTTATAATGATCTCATATGCTCTCACCTCGACTGCCCTCGAAAGGTATTTCGCCTTTAATATTCTCGACAACGACCACGCTGCTTTGCTTCCCTTCAGAATTCTCTTATCTATCTCATTTTCTTCTTGATTTTTTGTTGTTATCGTTACTCCCAAATATTCAAACTTCCTTTTCCCCTGCATTGGACTTGACACATTTGTTTTGATCTGTTATGTCTGAACTCATCTCAATATGTCTTATTTCTTCTTTATTTACTAGTCAACCCAGTTTAAATGCTTCTTATTCAAATTTCCTAAAAGTGTTCTCTAATTCTTTTTTGGACCTTGTTAGGAGAACTACATCGTCCGCGTAGACAATACTTTATGATGGTAAATCGATCCTGTTTGCATTTTGCTATCTCTTATTATTGCTTCCAATATCAGGTTGAGTAGCTTCGTCGAAAGAGGATCGACTTGTCTTAAGCCTGATCCAACCCTAAACTGATCCGAGTAACTGCCGTCTATTAAGATGTTATTCCTTGTATTTCCAAATTTTACAAGCACTTCGTATAATCTTTATCTGGAAATCTAATCTTATGCCTGCTTAAGATCAATAAAGAGGATATATAGGCCTAAGTTTTGTTCGTTGCTGTTACTTTGTATTCGTTTTAATGTGAGGATTTGATCTATTGTCGGTCTGCCAGTTCTGTAACCCTCTCGATATTCACACATTTTATCCTCGTATTTCTTCAGTCTATTCCATATTATCTTGGCAACGATTTTATATACTATGTCCAACACTGTTATTCTTCTATAATTTTTCGCGTTGCGTTTTATCACCTTTCTTTAATAATTAGGCAAATGAGAGCACTGCTCCATTCTTTAGGCATTATTTCTGCATTGCATACTCTTCGTATCAAGTGGCTTAATTTCTTTTCCTTCTCCTCCTTGTGTCAATACTTCCGCCGGGATACCACTTTCTCTCGCACTTTCATTATTTCTCAGTCCTTTTATAACTTCAACTATTTCTTGTTCTGTAGGTTCCTCAACTTCTTCTTCATTTCTATTGTCTGGCTCCGAAGCTCTTCGTATTCGTTGATGTTCTTCTACTTCAGGGCAAGATACTTTAACCACCTGCTAGCTAAAGTATGTTGCCCACACATCCAATCTTGCTTTTATCTCTCCTACCAGTTGGCTTTCTTCATTCCTGCAATAACTTGGTATGGTATTCGCGCTATGGTTGGAGTGCTTTACTTCCTGATAAAAGTTCTTTATTTCTTTGTTAGTGTAGTTCTCCTCCATCTTTTCTAGTCCGCCCTCTTTCTTCTCTGCAAATTCTCTTTGCCGCCCTTTTAGTTTTTTCATAATTTCTCCTTGTTTCTTCCGTTTCGTTTCGGTCCTTCTCCATTTTTGCCTTATTTCTTCCCTTTAGGTCCCTTTGGCACTCGTCATCGAACCACTCTTCCCTCTTTGAATGTTTTCGTTTTCCTATGCAAACATTTACCTAGATGTTCATTGCTTGTTTCAAACCGTTCTTAATTCTTGCCCGTCTTGGTTTGTTTCCTTGCTATTCCTTGTTAGTCTCCGTTCTATTTCCTTTTCAAGTACTTTAGCTACACTCCATTCTTGCATTTTTTTATGTCGTAATTCTATCTTTCCTCTCTTACCTTATTATTGGCAATTCTTGTTTAAGTTTTGCTGTCACTATTATGTGGTCACTATCTGCATCAGCTTCTCTATAGCTTCTACAGTCTCTAATTGCTTTCATATGTTTCTGTTCTACTAGTTCATGATTTATCTTGGTTTTAGTCCGCCCATCCGGGAATGATGAGGTCACCTTATATATATCTCTAAGGTTAAAACTTGTGCTTCCTATCTCCATTGGATACTCTGCCGCAAATTCAATCAGTTTCTTGGCATTTCCATTATTTTCCTTGTGTAGGCTCTTGCCTCTCGTGACATTCAGATACAGCTTCACTCTTCGTACTTTCGCGTTTAGATCTCCTACTAACATTTTGATATAGTACCTTGGGTTGTTCCTGAATATTTCGTTTACTTCTTCATAGAATTCGTTCTTTATTTCTAACTCCCTTTTTTCTGTTGGAACGTGTTCATTAACGATGCTGATTTTTCTATTCTCCGCGTAATTTCATATGGCATATCCTGTCTGATATTGGCCTGAAACCTAGCACCATTCTCTTAACCTTTTCCTGTACCAGGAATCTGTCGCCGAAGTATCTTTTGTCCCCGCCACTTTTAAATGGAGTGCTTTTATCCAAATCAACGATCTAATTACCGGTCTGCTTAGTTTCTTGCAAGGCATGCACATCTATCTATACAAGTACAATCTAAAAGAAACTTAATTCTTTAAAGGAATATTTCGATTTTGTACACTAATAATATGTAACTTCCAATGCTTCGTTTTCTATTAATATTGTGCTTATTGTCCCTGGATAAACATATATTATTATTACTACTATCATTATTATTATTCATAACGGCGAAACTCGAGGTTTCGAAGGTCGAGTTATGCCTGTTGTACACTTAGCATCGATTAACAATTTCAGTTATGTAGATGAGATTTCCAGAGAATATTAATGGATCCACTAGTAAGTTTCCTTTTGGTTGAAGTTGGGTATTGGCATTGTAGAGGAGACTAAAACTCTAGCAAAATAAAAATAGGCCGTGAAATGTAATAATACAACTAAAAGAAAAATATTAAATAAATCGGTTTAGCTTTACTGCTGAGTGTAAAATAGGTTAATTTAATTCTATAATTGTGATAAGGGTTTAACAATTCAGTTATTTTTATCTAAATTTACACAATCTATATTGTGGTTAGAAGTAACATTTTTAAAGGTTGATTTAGAGACGAATTTTTATCATAATTAATGCAAATCCTCCATCTACACTGACAACATATAACTGTGTATGCTGAAATGACAAATTCGGTAGACTCGATGGTTATCCGCGCGAAGGTTAATTAATAACCGTGCGTTTGATATTGCGGCGTAAACCCCTTATCGAGGGTTATAACAAGGACACGTGTCTGACGCTCGTCGACCCCAGATCACCCCCCGGACACTATACGCCCTATGACAGTAGCAGAGTTTTCTGCAACGCTCATATCTCGCACTGCAATGGTTTAATCGCCTTTGATCCTGTAAGTTAAAACATGTAAGAGAATTTAAGTGAAGTAGAGTTTCCATATGTATGAGTTATAATCCATGCAAATATTAAGTTACGCTGGAACAGTTCCAAATCTTGCAGTAAAATAATGCTGGGCTTTGTATGTTAAAAAGATTCATTACTGAATATTAGATTTACAAACTATTTTCGTACATATTTTTGATGAAATTGAGCTAGATATTTCGTATAAATAAAGTTATTATGCTGTGATTCGCTTATGTGAACAGGGACGTTGTTATTATATGTCCAACGGGGTACTAAACTATAGCAACGGTACAAAGTACTAAAGCTTTTATTACTGCACTGACATTTCGACACTGAAAGACCTTCCTAGTGGAAAAAATCGATTTTCCACGGCCCTCCCGAGGCAGTCAAGGTGTTCGACATAGGAACTTATCTCATCTTGGGGATCGTAACGAACCATGAAGAGAGGGTCCCGCTTCCTCCCTAATTTTGGAACTATTAAGAAAATTAGAATGAGAATTGAACTGTTTTCATTCGTCGCATTAATAGATTTACGAAGCGACTGTGTGAATTAAAATAACAAAGCCAAGAACGATAATAACAATACAACATTTACAATTGTTTTCTCTTGTATTTATCAACTTCGTGGGCGCGTTCCAATTCAATTATTATTCGTTTCGCATAACATTATTCCTTTTTGGGCGCAAAATCCTTCAAATTTTGTTCTGCTTGATTGACGGGTGATATCCTATCCGTAACTGCTCGGAATCCGGAGTGAGTGTGAGCTAGTGTTAGCGTCGGATGTAATAAAATGAAGCCTTCCACTTGAAATCTCTCCCGTTCTGCACAAAGAGGCGTCTCGGCTATCAAAGGCTACGCCATCCCGTCGTCCTGTCGATAATGCCATTGAGCGATTGAGATATTGAATGAATTTTGTCTGTTCTTCTTTTTGTTCGGATGTAATTCGACGAGAGAGACGTGCCCCATTTTAGATTTGTTCGATCGAAGTTAATCCTGTCGGGTTATCTAATTTAACGGGGACGAGCGGGTTTTTCTTTACTTTTTTGTTTGCCCTCTTTTTTGGTCTACTCTGGCGCTTTTGGGACACTCTCATACCACTTAGTTACGACAAGACCGCATTTCGCTGGGTTCCTAGATAGATAGATAATCAAATTTTTCTATTTCAGCTTTTTTTGGTAGGCTTCGTTTAGGAATAGGTGGAGGTTGAATTTAGTGTGAAGCTTTATAAAGAAAATTTATTACACCAGTATATAAAGGGGATATGGTGTTAAGTAGAGATGGGGGATGATCAGCTCCATCTGTAGGAATTAAATCGTACCCTATCATTATTATTATCCAGTTAACGATAATTCGTACACATAGGTCTGCGTATCTTCCATCTGCACTTCAGTGAGTACAGATATTTCCATCACTTTAACTGTGCACTGATACGGTGCACATGATGGAGATGATGGCATATATGTTTTTCTATTAATTAAAATTTCATAGGATTTAGACGTACTGCAAAGAATGGGACACATAGTTTTGTTCATCATTGTCATAGAGTGAAGTTAGTTCCTTTTTTTCCTTATGGGAACCGTCTGATATTTCTCCGGAAATACTTCAGTCCATTGCCTTTTTGTATTTATCTCCCATTTTTGTACCCATGCCCTATTCCACCCATTCCCAGGTACAGATTGACCTGCACCAATCTTCCGGGTTCATTTTTGGTTTCCCACAGATTGCTTGTCTTCTAGGGTCCAAGGTCTTGCATCCGCATAAGATATGGTATGCGCTATCTATTGCCTCTCCACCCAGTCTGCAGCTTGGGTCTTCAATATCAACCCCAATTGTCTGTAGCTATCCTTTCAGTGCTGTTGCAGTTACTGTACGAAGGTGATTCCTACTAAGATTTAGTAGTCCGTCAGCCTTCTTTACTGATGGTTCCTTGATAAAGGTTTTGCCATGACTTTGTCTGGTTGTATTTACGCAGTATTCTTTATGTTGTTCTTGAACCCACTTTCGTATCTACCCTCGTACTGTATTTCTATATGTTCCCAGGGAAAGTTTAGCTCATCGGCCTTTTCATTGCCTACAATTTCCAAATGCCCAGGCACCCAGGCACACAATAACTTTATTGCGTTCCGCGTGCACATTCAGTTCCCGCATGCATTCCCAAGCCAGTTTTGATACCATTTTAGGATCAATATAGATCCGCTTATATGCCCAGCTATTGTACCACGTTGGTGTATTTTCTTAGTGAGGTTTCATTCCTACAGATGGGGCTCATCAACCCCCATCCATACTTAACAAAATAATTGCTGTCACACAATAATACTTTCATGTACATAACAGAGCATAAACATTTGTACATTCAATGTATTCTGGAAAACCAAGATGTTTGTATTTTTACATATGCATATACAGGTTTCATTCACCATGAATACATATTGCCATGATCTTATACAGCATCTTGCGGTGATTCGAAAACTCATCGTTGTCATATTAGGTTCGTGTGCCAGGGATGCTGTCGCTACCATCAAATTGTTTATCATCAAAATTAATTAAATACGCGCAGGACTGCCACCTATACTATTGATATTTGAATTTAATATTAGAGTTTCCATTAATATCAGAGGCTCAGTCGGTATAGACCGTTTCTGTTTTGTAGGGAGTAAGGGGAATATCAGTTCAACCAACAACAATTAATGGGCATAAAAAATGTTACTAAATCAAAGAATATTTTATTGTTTTTATATCTTCTACGTTAACATACACAATTATACATCACACACCACTACACGACAGAAGAGTTTTCAAGAGGTTTCAAACACCACATCGCCGGTCCACCAGACGAAGAACAATGCTCCAGTAGAATTAATCGACCTCAAGTTGCCACCATAGAGATTGAGAGCGCCCAGGAAGGCCGTATACTGCTAGTATAGTTTGGAAACCGTTCGACAATGCAGTTACATCGCGGCACAGTACATAATAATAGATTGCCGTAGTAATGATGACAGGGATATTTGAGATTGTAACGAGAGCAACGGATTAAATGAGAATAAACAAAATTGAAAAAAGTCTGAAAAGCCAGAAAAGTAAAGTCTGTGAGTAAAATTAAGAACACGAGTGCCAAATAAGGGGTGATTAGAACAGTGTAGTGGAGGAAGATTTGGAAGAAGTAGAACGAGTGACGAGAGTGCAGGAAGGCAGAAGTGGGTGGTCAACATCTTACACACATAGACGCTTTATATTTCATAAGGTATTTCGTATTATTGTTATAGTAACATTAAGAACTACATTAAATTTTCAAACACATCTTTAGGTTTTTCGATATCACTTAAATAGCTCACAATTATTAAGTCATTATAATTTAAATTAGCAAGTGTCAGTTAATTGTCATTCATAAGTTGCCCGGCTCCTGCCAATTTGACGTACCTAAATAAAAAGAATCCAAATTTATTAAATTTATTATTATTCAAATTCATTAGAAATTAAATTTAGTATTTTGTAACATTTCAATATACATAATTTACCACAATATAATTTTTTATTGCCGACGCATTTAATTAGGCACAACTTCCATTCCGTTTTAGGACAATTTGTGTATAAGAAGTGCACGCTTTTTTCTCATTATTGATGTAGTATATAATACAAAAGATTTTATATTTGACACTATTTCAATGAAAAAAAAGTTACTAAAGTTCTGAGAACTAATGTTTCTATCACTTGTTCTTCTTTTTTCTCGCCTTCCATTTTCCGTTTTGGGCTTTGGAATTTGGGCTTGTTTCGTGGCTCTACGTCCACCCATACCTGCCTTCACTACCTATTGCATCCATTTTCTTCGTGGTATACCTTTCTCCTCTTCGTTGTACCTTGCTTCATGTGTCTTCTTTGTTATTGTGCTTGGTTTCATTCTCAAGAGATACGTGTCCACTTTTTCTTATTCTTTCCTTATTGGTTCTTGTTTTAATAATCTTGTTATGTCGTCTTATTGTCTTTCTTGCTATTTTTGTTAGGAGTCTCATCTCCATTACTACTCTGGCTAATGTCTCTCTTTTGTGTAATGGCATTCGCTAAATAATTTCAGGTGGCTTCTTCTTCGGTAAATTGGGATTTTGATCCCAATTCCCTGAAGAAGGAAAAATATCTGAAGGAGATATGTTAATATTCTTCGAAACCCTATTTTGTTTAGATCCGATATTCGGCAGAAATATAACAGGCATCCAATGTAACTTATTACGCAAAAAATAAGAAACATGAACCATCATATACTTGTATATTCTAAGTTGAATAGATGTTTTGTATACATGCAAGCTTTAAATAGATTTCAAGCAGGCTCTGAAAGAAAAAAACAAATTGCCATATCACACAACCAATCGCGATTTCCATATCTTCCTCGTCGTTTCCATTTATGCCCCGTCACGCAGTCACGATTTTGGCTAGTGATATACAAGACTTTTTCGTTGCTTCCCAGTTTGGCAAGTAATTTGACGTTCTGACGTCACTGGCGGCGAACACGGCATCCTCAACGTAGCTCTGTGTATGCGACAGAGCAACGCGAAACACCGAAATGCCATCTACATATCTAATGTCCCACGGGTAAAACGCAACGTCAATCCCCTTTCATTCTCTTCTGTGCCGTTACGAATTTAATTCCCAAGCCGTTCCGGAGCGGTGGCGGCGATCGAGGAAGGCAGTAATTTCATAAATCTTTTGTTTGGAGACTGGAGGAATCTATAACTTTTGGATTATTGATCGCTAACGCATGATGAATCCTTTATAAGCTATGTTTTGGGGAGTTTTATGATTCCAAGTGACTTTCCAGAATCGCATAGAGAATATTTCGATAAGGAGTTGTATGAGGAGCTGTCTGTAATACATTAATATTTATATATGAAGTGTCTAAATAAACTTTTTTTGTTCAAGTATTTTTATTCAAATGACTTACAATTCCACATTGTCTCATTCAAAATAGTTGTTGGGAAGTCCCACAGAGAAGGAGTACACTTTCGTGTAAAAATGATCGAAATTTAGAGTCATGTTTGTTCCTCGGATCTTTGGAGTGCATCGGCGTGATGTTGGGACTGATCTTTCTTCAATTGCGCCTCTGTTTCAGAGAGTAATTATGTGTGATGAAACCTGGTGCTTCCAATATGATCCAGAAAGATAACGTCATATAAAGCTAAAAGAGGCGATTTTGTATTATAACAGAATGTGGGACAGCTGCTCAAATGTATTCCGAAAAAGTAACTACTAGTTCCGAGAATTAAATAGTCAGACCTTGTATATTATACCGGGTATTAAAAAATATGGCACAAACTTTGAAGAACGAAGTGGGAGAGAGACGGTCCATTTGCCAAAAGTCCGTTTGCCGACCCATGTTCACGAAGATTTCTGCACATTTTAGGCCATACTATTATTCCTCAAAGTTTGTGGCACATTTTTTTAAACCGGCCGTAGTTCGTATCATCAGTTAATAATGTATTTCGGGAATAAATGAAATACTGTAATTGTGTATAAAACATTATGTACCAAGCGCAATTCTTCCCACATTTTTCTTTCTTTATTTGGCCCATTAATTGTTATAATATAAATTATATTTTAATCGTGTCTTTAAAGCAAATTAAACACATTTAATTCTTTTCTTAAACATTTGATGCGCCGACATACAGTGATTAACGTGTTCGTTTTAGTGATTTCTACTTGTATGTTTCCTATTTCTACAAGTCAAGAATATTTATTTGGAAGCAGACACTTTCTTTTTCTTTTCTTACACTCACTGTGTAACAGAAAATAATTCTTTTCTTCTAAAATACTATTTTATATTTCGTAACTATTTATTTAGCATAAATTTAAGAATTGTTTCTTTTAGATTTTAGTCAACATCTGCGATACTCATGAAATAAACAATAAATCGATTTACATTTATTTTTAGAGATGCGAGATACGAAAACGTCATCACTTTAACTACCCCTCCGAACAAACATCCTTGATCAGGTGGACAAACAAGAACTCTCTCCGTTCGCTGGATACATAAGATATGCATATAATTATTCGAATTCTATCAAATTCTATGGTTTCAGATATCATTTTACATTATTACAATCAAATTTTTCCAAACACAGCAACGCTTTGTTTTCGTATTATATTTTTAAATGAATATTTCTCGGCCTTCGCCGTCCAGGTAATTTTGCAACTCTTCTTCGGGAGGAAATTCCCAAAGCAAATTCAGTTCGTTTCGGCTCATTCGCGACAATAAGTTGATCTCCGTTAGAAAACGACGGGACAACTGTTTGTTCTCTAGGACACACAATGTTCGTCTCCGTCCGACCGCGACAAGACAACATCTCGTCTTCGTCCGACCAGAACAAGACCCGGAGCTCTTCCCCTACGTCTGCTCAGGACAGAACAAACCGTTCGTCTACGTCCGATCACGACAAGACAGTGTTGTATTTTGTTATAAGTACCATGTGGTACATGTTAGGTGTCACGTTCACCGTTTCCAATCCCATTCTTCAAGTTAGGAACCCCTAAGTCGTCCATCCAAGACTCACATACTCACACATGGTCAAACAGATAAGTATTTCAAATCGTATCGTTCTAAATTCCTTTTATTTGAAATTCTCTTTTATTTGAAGTTTTTCTTTACATCATCAGAGGTGACCCAATTCGTACTGTCACAATCGCGATTAACTTCGCTCATATAGTATTCGTTCATACCGTTTATTCATTATTTATTTGAATTTCTAATCCATTAGGTTTTTTTTTTGAATAAATATACTTTTTAACAGAGGCTTCTGTTGTTGTAGGGTGTTTAGTTACGAGATTCCTCAGCCTTTGTTTACTAATTACATTATAAATTTGATTATAATCACGTAGTATATTTATTACTTCTTGACATTTGTTTTTCCAAAAATTCTTGAAAATACTACCATTTGCGACTGGGGTCTCGCTTGGATCAACTAGGATTACATACAACATTTTGCTCGATATCATACAACGTTTCACGTCAACGAAATACGTAATAAAATTTCCAATTTAGTCCTCATAGTCCGTATATTCCAATAACTGGGCTCCATGCTACTACGGCTCAGGGAAAGCTTTGTCTGTCGACTATATCAGTACATTAATTAATGCACAATGCAAATTTAGACGGACGCTATTATAACGCTACACTGCGGGGCGCAAAGTGTGGGGGGTCGACCCTCTGCGAACCGACTGGTGTTTTAATACAGTCAATACAATGAGAGAGTAGCCCCCGTGTAACACACCATACCTCCTTTTGATTATACAAAGAACGGATTCAAAGGCGTGTCGGGAGAATTTGCATTAAAAACAAATGGAAAAATGTGGAAATACCTTAGAAGGTAACTTGAAGCAAAAGCATTTTTGTTGTGGGCGAAATATAATTTTCTCAGAGCAGTTTGCTAATCGCACCGGTGTAAGACAACGAGGTGTAGTGAGCCCACTACTGTCTATATGTGCCATTTATAATATATTAAAGGAAACCTGGATTAGAACAACTAAGTACGTAGTGGGATAGAGGAATATGAATGTAGTTAAAATAGAGGCCTGCGCATTTGCGGATGATATTTTACTGGTCGCTAAAACGAATAAAGGACTAGAATATAACTTAAAAGTTTGGATCGAGACACTGAAGAAGTAATATAATAGTAATAATAGTAAATGTAATAGTAAATGTAAAGAAACCAAAGATCAGTAACCTTTCTTAGATAGTTTAGTAATTAAGAATAACAATAAATTAGAAATAGACATATACAAAAAAGAAACCGACAACAGATAGATTCATAATGGCAGATTCAAACCACTGTCAACACCACAAGATGTCCGCGATTAATTTCCTAGTAAACAGATTAACTAAATTCCCGTTAAGTCAAAACAGATTTGAAAAAGAATTAAAACATATTAAAAACATTGCAAAACACAATGGTTACTTCTCTGTAGATGTTGATCGTGTCCTTAA
>JARFOC010001346.1:202074-217772 GCA_031763485.1 Osmoderma eremita
CCCTCGTATTTATTGAATGGTGCATGTTTCCTAGGAAACGTATTTTATAAATGTCAGGTGTACTGTCAGAAATAAATCGGCATAAATATTTGACGTTTCTTTCAATTCTAAAATACGTTTCCTAGGAAACATGCACCATGAAATAAATACGAGGGTCATCAGAAAGGTAAAGTACCTCTAACTTTATTGCGCATATGTTCGTTAAAACAGGAAATCGTAAAACTGTTTACATAGGCGTAAACTCAATAAAAATATCTTACAAATGAGGTTTTATATTAACATACTTTCCATTTAAAATTTTAAAGATAACAAGGCGATCTATCTTACGTTTTGAGTCCAGTGCATCGCGCTATAACCAAAATATAATTTGCCTCTAAGTTCGCCTCGTCTTTGTTTCGTTTCTATATCTCATTCCTTTCAAAAGTTACGAGGGGGGGACACAATTTACTTCCGCACTGTATATATAAAGCTGTACATTTCAGCAGAAATTCTAGCTGTAAAACTGCAAACTCTGTAAATCCGTTATTGTGATGAATTAGTCCTGGTATACATGTGATCGTACATCTGCTTCATAATGCCTGGTGTGTTCTTGCGTCATTGACAACTCTCCTCCATTGTTCTCTATCTCTTAATAATTCTCTCCAATTCTTTATGTTCATTTTCTTCATGTGCTTCTCCACTTGTTCTTTCCATTTCACCTTAGGTCTTGCTCTTGGTCTACTTTTAACGGGATTCCACTCTGTTATACTTCTTATCGTCGCTTTCTCTTCTGTTCTAAACACATATCCATACCATTGGATTCTACTGACTATAAGTTTTGACGATATTTTCTCCCTTCATTATCGTTTCGATTTCATGATTCGTAAGTAACCTGTATTCATCCTTACTAATCTTTTTTAATCTTGTTATGCATCTTATAATTATATAATTTCTCTTTCGAATACTTTTAGTTCTTCCTCTTTTAACACCAAACTTGTTATTTCCGCTGCGTATGTTACGACAGGTCTAATCATTGTTTTATAGATTTTAATTTTTACTAAATTTCTTGTCCTTTAATAGATTTTTCTTACTGTAAAATGCCTTATTCACCAACTGCATTAGAGCATTCGCTACAACATCCGCCTTATCAGTGGATGTTAATATAGATATGTCGTCGAAGTAGATGGTTACATATACATCCGATAAGAAAAGTGCATGAGATCGAAAGGTTTCAACTACACCACCTGTATAGACATGTTTTATTCTCAGAATGTATGAATTCGGTCATACAAATATGAAGCGAATCAGGTTGCAGGCGTGTCTCTAATTCCGTATGTTTGATTTATCTAAAAGCGTGTCATACTCGACGCAAAAGTCTTTTAAAGGTCGCAAAAATACTCAGCACGGTTTTCCTCTTCTCGATTCTATTCAAAACACTACTTTGAAAATCCAATAAATCTGTAGTAGTAGATTTTTCTTTTCTGAAACCGTGCTGGGGAAGAGTTAAGACGCCGTGTTCATTCAAGAAGTTTTTCCAACATGCAATATTCCACAATTTTTGAAATACATGATGTCAGAGCCATAGATCTATAGTTAGATATGCTCTTATATACAAAAATAACCATCGCGATCTTTAAAGTTTCCGGAAATATAGTTTGGATAGTTTAAATAGAATCACAACTTTGTACTTTTGACATAATATTCCGTGTATATTACGACAATCCAGAGTATTGTTGAACAGAATCCCAAGAAGTACCGCATAAGAGGCTCGACACGTTTATCAAATAAATTCTCTGGTAATGGCTCGGTCTACGATGATCCTCAAAGCATAGTAGATGCCTTCGCTAAAATGCTCTCAAACATGTATCTTCCACAATCAAACAAAACGTTTCCTGATGCCTTCAGTTATGTACTATCATTTGAAATGCAACCGGTAATCGAAGATGATTTGGTCTGCATAATTGGTCGTCTGGCAAACTCAGATGCAGCTGGCGATGACTTAATTCATAGTTTCTTCGTAAAAGATGCCCCGTATGTACTTGCCAAACCACTAACATTCATTATCAATATGTCTATAAAAATATCTATTTTTCCTACTCGATGGAAAATAGCAAGAATTACGCCGGTTCACAAAAAAGGGAATATATCAGATATTAATAATTATCGCCCTATATCAATATTGTCAAACTTCGCTAAAATATTGAAACAGCTTATGTATTACACCATTTATCGAAATGTTCGGCCCTAACTCATTGAAACAACATGGATTTATATCTATTTATATCCACCACAACTAATCTAGCTTCGATTACACAACTTGTAAGTAATATCCTGGATGATGGTGGACAGGTTGACGTCGTATATATGGATTTTTTCGCTGGCCTTTGACATTATTCACCGTGAAATTCTCCTCTACAAACTGAGCTCTTTTGGCATATCAGCCAAACTATTACATTTAATTGAATACTATCTGGAATACAGAATATATTATAATGGACTCGGATCACATGAGGTTCTTGTTACGTCTGCTCTTTGTGCTCATTTTAGATGATTTGTTGGAGGCCTTACAATGTCAGACTCATGCATATGCCGATAACGATAAAGTGTTTTCCAGAATTGACACCATCAATGACCTTGGTAGGCCTCAGGAATGCATTGGTTATGTATCTGTGTGATCGTTGAAGAATAGCCTGATATTACATCCTGCGAAATGCACTCATGTCACCTTTACTCGTAGAATAAAAGCTATTCCTTCGTCGTACAGCGTGGGTGACCGTCAAGTTCCTGTACGTGACATTGTCAGGGACTCATGGGTGCTGCTAGTGAATCAGTCAGCTCTCTTTTGGAGGTCATGTTCGCCAGAGGTGCTTGTCTAGTGCAGCCATGCTCGGATCTACTATTCGATCTTCGAAGCACTTTAATGATCCAAACTTACTGAGGACGTTATACTTTGCAAATGTTGTGAGCCGACTCAAATATGCAGCTATCGTGTGGTATCCCTATTATCAACGTTACCAGGATTCCATTGAAAGAGTGCAGGGAAGATTTCTGAAGTTTCTTTCATTTAAGATTGATGCTGTATATTCTGTATGGAATATAAAGTACAACCTACTACTCTTTACAAACTAATAGATGGTCAAGTGTGCTTACCTGCTTTCCGCAATAGACTTTCATGTTCCTTAGCTATCTTCCCGTAACGTTTCGTCCTTTTGCGCAGTGCCAGCCACAACTAATTTATTGTTGAAATCGTCCGTTCAACATATGTGCTGCAACGCCAACAATGTATACAGACGTTTTTGCTGGTGAATTTTGTCATAATGAATAATATTTTTATTTACATATTATTGTATTGTTATTATGTATCGGTTGTCGTGTACACTATAGCTGCGTTCGTTTATTCGTTCTACGAGAACTATTTGTATCTTGGCGTTCGTTTATTACAAACGGAGCTAATAGATTTCTTTTTTAATCGTTCGAAAAATTAGGAGTGGAGTGAATGAACACACTCCACGATACTCCATAAACACCGAGTGAGAGACGTAGGGTTTGTAGAGTAATATTAATGTCCTTTCATACGCCTTTTGGTGTTTTACATACGTTTTGCTCAGTGTTATAGCAACATCAGTGTTTGAAAAAGTTATTAAGGTGATGATAAGAACAGAAAAGGTTCTACAACCGTTCGAATAAAAAATACATTATTCACTCTTTTAACGTTCCTAGATCCGCACCTGTCTGCACTGCTGCAAATCCAGAACAAATAAACGAACGCAGCTTATGTAATGTTGTTTTCTTTTCGTTCTGTTATTAGGGTTTCCTGTTGGGCGAGTTTATATTATTATAATTATCATGTCATTTTATTACTAGTTCTCCCTATATATTGGATTAAATCATTTATTAGAGGAGTAACTTTGTGTTTACATACAAGAAACCATCTCAAAACAGCCTCTTTTTTGGCAACTCGTAGCCCAAGTACGAAGTCAAGAAAATCTGGAAGTAGTGCTAAATATGTACTTTGGTATAGAATTTAATTCATTGATTTCGCCAAATTATTTTGATAACCTACCTCTTTACTTCTGGTATAGATTCGCCTCTCTCCTTATCCTGCTATTCCTTTTGATTTGTACAATTGTCCCTGTCGAATTAAGTTACTATAACTGCTAACTACATGTTATATTCTTTTAGGGCTCCGTTATGTCTTGCGCATATCTTTTATTAAACGGCGTTAAGATTAACGTTCAAGATGACAACGGGAAGACACCATTGCATCTCGCTACTCATTTAGGTCATACGGCGCAGGTGTGTTTATTATTAAAGCACAGAGCAGATCAACATTTAACTGATAAGGATGGAATGTTACCTTTAAAAATTGCAGAGGAGAAGGAACACGCTGATATAGTTACCTTGTAAGTACTTCTATTTTTCTTGTATCTCATAGCTAAAGTACAAAAAGTTTAGCACCAGAGGGCGGGCATACAAAACTTATTATTAATTATTATGTTTCTAAATATTACCATCTGAGATTTCTCAACGAATTGTTATTACATGCATTCTAATAACATTATGTAGTCGTTACGTTTAATCGTAACACTTGAGGAATTGTTATTTTTTAACTGGGTGTAGGCCGGTCAATGGAGGTTTTCATTTCCGATTTCTTTTAGATTAAGATTAGGCAAACTCAACGAGGAAATGAAAGAATCTGAAAGCGGAGTATCTGGGGATGACACATTCAACGATGTTGTTCGTGATTTTTCTCAATTAGCCTGTACGCATCCAGAAAGATTAAATAGGATAAAAAATAAGTAAACACGCACTTCTTGTGTATTCATATTACTCTACCTTTAAGAATGCTCAGTATATGCGCCTTTGTATGTAATGTTTACAAAGTATATTTTTTTGTATATTAATTTATATGAACATGTTTCACAACATGAAATATTTTTGTTATTTGTATTTATTATGCGTAATGGACTGTATTTAATTGTAACATATGTATGCCTTCTCTGTTTTATGTATTATAAACCTTATATCAGATACTACACTTGTTACCAAGCAATTTATCATTTTATCAAGTGCCTTTATATTGTTTAATAAATGAATGCTAACTCTACTTTTTGCTAATATCAACACGGTACTATCTGGAGTGCCGCAAGGATCAATACTAGGACCACTACTCTTCCTGTTATTCATTAACGATCTGCCAGTTTGTATTAATAGCAATCTTATAATGTAGGTATATGACAATGCTTGTGTGGATGCAGCCGTCAATATGAATGATTTTACAACACGTAATAAACACACTTGTTCGATGGTTCGCTGCTAAGATAGTAAATAGAGATAAGACGGTATTTACCAATTTTACACCAAGGAAAAAAAGAGATCGAGCGCAGTCAACTGTTTGGGATTGACAAGCGATCAATTCAACAAGTTTCATCCACAAGATTCCTTGGCTTACATATAGATTGTTGGTCAACGCATATTGATGTGTTCAGTATTTTTAAACTAATTTGAATTTCGCGCCACAGCGGCTAGCACCTTTAGAAAAAATATAACCAAAAAGAAAAAGATATGGCGGGTGTGCTAGAATAAAGATGTACAACAAAAAAGACACATGTTTTTAATTTATGATGTACAGTCATTATCACAATCTTGTGTATGTGTAAAACAAATTCGTAACATGATGCATTATCACAGACCCTCTATATCATTTATCGTTTAAGGGACATAACCGGAATGTCATTAAGATCTATTATTACACTTCCTTCCGGTCTCGTATTACCTGTTAGTACTATATCAAATGTGTCACACCGCCACTCTTGCCGCAGTTTATTTATAAGTCTAGGAATCTTGCCACTAAAAAGGATAAAGTCTGTGGGTGGGCAGGGAGCCGTAGGCCGCATGCACTTGGGCCACCCAATTGGGCCCTTTGTGCTACCTCCTCCGTGTGTGAAGTGTATGACTTGTTACTGCGTTTCCTCGCCGTGAGAGGGCAGCAGTGCCGATTTTTGCCCCAGCACTGAAAGATACCGGGAGAGGTACCGATCACCGGCTGCAATCGACTTATTTAAAGTCGATTGCGGCATGGAGATTCGAACCATCAACATCCAGGACGGATGCCTAGCGCTCTTACCACTCCGCTATCCCGGCATAATCTTGCCACTACCGACATTATATATATATGAAACTGTAGTATTTATCAAAAGCATGGAATCTAATTTAAAGAGAAATAAGGATTTCCATAACTACTTTACATGGCAAGCAAGTGATTTTACTATTCCGATGCATAAACTAACCACCGATGAAAATAATCCGTTGTATGTTGGTATTAAATTATATAATTCCTTAAATGCTGATCTAAAGCAGTTGAATATCAAGTCATTTAAAATAGAATTAAGAAGCTATCTGGCGAATAAATGTTTTTATTCAACAATGAATATTTAAGTTACTCACGTTAATGACATGTTCCTTATTTTTTCTCTAAGTCAAACAACTAGCGTTACTTAGTTTAACCTCCTCGTTTTAGTTAATTTTAATTTAGTCTATTACACTACAAAATTTCAACTTGTCCTATCCCAGTTGTACTTCGTTCGCTACTTAGTACTAGGTCTTTGGATAAATATATTATTATTATTTGGCTTGCCAACGTGGGATTTCGTCGTGTTCATATGATATATTTATTTATTTATTGCCCAACAGCACAAAGCACCAAATTAAGGACAAATAATAAAATAATAATGTAACACAATTAAGTAAATGAACAAGTTTTAACATTGTAACTGCCATTGGATTTTGAACTCCCATAGTGGAATTCAATCATGGAGCAATTAAATATATCGCATTCACCACTAATACGTAATACGTTTATTGGTAGTACCAGTACACATTAATTCAATAGGTGACTTAAGTAACAGGTTCGTATGAGCGCGCAAATTGTAGGACCACGTTCGTGTTGCACATCGAGGGTCCCCAAAGGAAAAGACGAATCAACCTTATTATGTAATATTGTATATAAAAAGAGCGAGAGATTAAACTTACACTTCAAGTTTCACTGGTTCTTCAATTGGGTGTTGTCGAAAAAATGTATCAGATTTTATTCCGTAAAATGTCACACACGCCCTGTTGTATACACGTATAGTCGGCTCTCACCGGGGGATATATTGTACGTTGCGCAATCTGACATACTTGTATTTATCCCGGCCGGCCAGCCTCGTCGCGCGCAACGCCGTAGCACGCAGCACGCGTATCTGAATTATTTTGTATCTCTCTATGCGCACGCAATGTTATAACAAGTGATCGTCGATTTCGGATTAATTTATGCAACCGCAGAGAAGGTACAAATCCTAACATGGTATTTTGCTGTAATTTCCTACCAAAGCATGATCGATCTATTTGCCGTAGAATAGGTGGATCATCGTATTCCTTCGCATTCGACGATTGAAAGTATCGTCAAAGCGCTTAGGAAATTTGGCTATGTGGGCGGGAATTGCCGTAAATGCCAACAAATAGACGGACATCCTGAAATACCTCCCGAACGGGAGGAAAGAGAAGAGTTTGTTCGTTGGTTGCAATGGGCGAACCTCGCTCTAGCCGGCAAATTGCAGACGAAATCGGTGTCGGTAGAAGTACAGTGGAACGTATTCAGAAACGTAACAAATACAAAAGTTATAAAGCTCAAAAGTGCCAGAAGATTTTTCCCGAGGCCAATTTTGCAAGAGTTTTGTGCGTCCGTGGTGGAGGAAAGGGTTAACCAGGACGAATATTTCATTAAAAAAATTATTCTGTTTTCCGACGAATTCTCCTTTCCATGTCATGGCAAGCATAATCCCTCAGTCGTGCGATATTGGTCTCGAGAAAATCATCTGGTCCGTAATGTAAGAACTCAGTACCTCGAAAAACTTAACGTTTGTGAGGGTATCTTCGGTGATAACATTATGGAATGAAATATTTGGATTTGCTGCGAACGCAAATTATTCCCGCTGTTCGTCAACTAATCCCGATTTTGATGCAATTTGGTTTATGCAAAACGGTTGTCCCGCGCGTATTGCCAGATTAGTGATGAAGTTTTTAGAAAACACCTTTTCTAATCGTGCTATTGCCGGAAAGGGTTCGATAAAATGGCCAGCTCAATCACCTGACCTCAATCCCTGCGATTTTTTTCTGTGGGGTTGTGTCAAACAAAATCTTTAGTTTTGCAACAATAGCAAGCATGTAGCAGTGGCAAGTAGAATTGTTGGAAACTTTTGCGACAATGACTCCTAGAAATCTCGAGGCAGTGAGTTTTACGTCAGACGCGGCTATTGTTTGACCGTGGATGAGGGTATTTTCGAACCCTCCATAAAGTAACATTGTTAGAATTTTAATTTATTTTGTATAAGTGTAGTTTATTTGTCATTTGTTTAGTTTAATAAGAATCGTTGTTTATTTTCGTACTTAGAATTACTTTTTACCGTAATCTGAGTACAGAAAAATTACGCATTACGTGATTGAGCGACATGCGTGCGTACCTTTGCTCGGTTTATGGTACTCTGCGACTGGATATCTCTCGTTGTCAGTAAGACTCGAATGTGCGGTTGCCATTCATAAAACAATCCCCCGTTCCGATGTGGGCATACGTGTATACATGGAGTAAAATCTATTCGGGGAATAGCAAACATCCATTTTGCAAGTATCACTTAGAAACTCAATGTGCACACTTTCGGACCATTTTTATAATTACTGCGACAACCAGGGCACATTGTATAAACGATTACACAAAAAGTAGCCCTTAAAACCGCTAATAATTGAAATTAAATAGGAAAAAAAACATTCATGCGAATTGGTCTCACCTATACTTCGCCGGCTCGCATCTCACTGCACATTCACCTAGCATTGGTGACGTAACAGACACGTGACGTCAGAGCACTGTAGCCTTGTACTATCGGTGATAATAAAAGTGCTTCTTTTCGAATACTACACTATTTGTGTGTCTGCGGGGTTATCTTAAGTGTAAGGTCTACGTTAACCGACCAAATAACATTGAAGACTTAACGAATAGGATAATAGAAGACGAAATTAGATTGATAGAACCTAACATAGTTAATAACGTTTTGCAGGAATTTCAATATCATCTCGGATATTGCCAGGAAGTTGGTGGAGGTCATTTCCAACATTTGATAAAATAATTTTGATTTTTTATTGAATTTTTCTACTTTTTCTAAATAAGTATGTTGATGGTTCACGTTATTTTTCTCGAAAATAGTTGAATTCAGGTATAGAACATGATACATAAAATATGTTCAGAATTTGACGTAGAATTTAAAAATGAAATAAATAAAGGTGTTTCCATTAAAAAAAAATAATCATCAGAAAGACGGCAACTATAATCAAATATCGGCGGGTCCGAGCATTTCTTCGAGAAAAAAGAACCTGAATATTAAATGAATTTATTCCAACCTTTACGTGCTCACTGTGTTTTTCATTTTAATACTTCAAATTTATACTTTTGTTATCCTGGCACTTTATTCCATTATTTATTTAGTGCAATTTTCTTACAGTTACGCTTCCTAGAGTTAAAATGTAAGATCATTTAATTAAAAATAAAATGCAGAACGGATAGATGGTATATTATTTCTAGTACTCAATAATGTACTAATACATAACAGAAATGTTCAGATACGCCTAAGGATATATAGTTTTTAAGCTTAACATTTATTGAGGTTTGCGGAAAGCTTTTCCCGCGTACTTAGCATTAGCTCCCAACTCTTCTTCTATACGCAAAATTTGGTTGTACTTGGCCAAACGTTCGGAACGACAAGGGGCACCCGTTTTGATTTGCCCTGTCGACAAACCAACAACAAGATCGGCAATGAAAGTGTCTTCAGTTTCGCCAGACCTATGAGATACCATGGTACCCCATCCGTTCGTTTTAGCCAAAAGATGAGCGTCAATCGCTTCTGTTATCGAACCAATTTGATTAACCTGGAATTACATTTTATTAGACGCAAAATAATACTCTCTAATATCGGGAAACGTCCATGTTTACAAATAAATTTGTATCAAAATTTACCTTTAATAAAAGACAGTTGCAAGCCGCTTGATCGACAGCAGTTTGTATCCGTTTTGGATTAGTTACTGTCAAATCATCTCCAACGATCTGGATCGAGGTAGCCGCTGTAATGGACTTCCATGCATTCCAATCGTCTTGGTCAAACGGATCTTCGATAGATACAATTGGAAAGTTTTTAATGAAGTCCAAATACATGTCTTGAAGTTTAGCTGGAGCCAACCATTTTGATTTATCTGATTTAGCATTTTTGAAGTCCAAGTCGTATTGTCCTAGAAGCAAATTGTAAAAGTAAAACACGCAATACATAAACAGTGTTATTATATATACCATTCTTGAAAAATTCCGAAGCTGCAACGTCCATGCCAATATCTATACGTCCAGTATATCCAGCTTTGGCGATTGCGTCTTGGATCAAAGTAAGCGCATCTTTATTATTTTGAATATTAGGAGCAAAACCGCCCTCATCGCCTACAGCCGTGGCATCCAATCCAAATTTAGCTTTTATTACATTCTTCAGGTGATGGTAAACCTCGGATCCCATCCTCATTGCCTCTGAGAATGAAGATGCACCGGTGGGAAGTATCATGAATTCCTAATGTACAAAAAATTGACGTTTGAAATTTAACTTTTATTACAATGATTTTCAATATTATAGATGAATCGCTTTAGAAAGGCTCTTTCGCAAATGCACTTTTAGAGGAATAAAAAGAGAAGCCTTGAAAATCGGGGAGATAGTTGTAACTTCATTGTGAACGATATGTTCTGAAAAAATTAGGTTTTAAATTTGTTAGTTGGCGTGTTAGCATTTGTCCTGTGCGTATCGTCAGTTCTAGGTTTCGTTTTATAGTTTTAAATAGCTTATTTTAGAAGAAGAAGAAAACATATATTTTCCTAGTTGCTGGCTTCTTAGATGGAAGTATTAATTTATTATGTCTGAAAACACGTTACACAACAATATTACATTTACATTGATTTTCCAACTATGCAATGATCTCGTAATAGTCGTTGTGTAATTAGCACTTCATATCCATGCATACCAATAAGTATGCAGAAATAAGCCCTAATGATGACTTAACCACACATATATATAATAAAAAGCTTTGGGTAGGATAAGATGATAGAAGTGATTGACAGAAGTGACCAAAGGTCTGCACAAGCACACCTATTACAGTTATAGAAACAGATGACGAAACAACAGATTCGATTATAACCGAGGAGTCCGACAAAGTTACTACCTGCCACCTCTACGTTGCAATCTATCTATGACCTAATCAGGAACTGGAAAATCAACTCAGTTTCCAAGAATTATAGCTACCGTAGAATTGGGCAACTTGAGTTTAGTTTCAACATTACTTCAATAATAACTGGAAATAAAACATAAATAAATCATAAAACCCAAAATAGGGCAATATGCCATTTTCTGCAAAGAATAGAACCTATATGAAACACACAACAACTTTTTAAAACGGTACGTTTCTATTGTGCAGGGTGAAATAATTTAATGGGGTCATTTACTTCTGAAAGACATGTTTATTCTGACAAAATACAAAAACAATCAGCAACGCGTAGCACCAACTGTTTGCCGGTGTGTTATCGGTAAAAACACCTACACTCCTTTCTTGTCTGTTTAAATAATTTCTTATCAGAAACCGTGGTTTTCTTATCTTGTATTTAATTTTTTTAGAGCCAAACAAATCTATTTTTTGCTATTAAAAACATGTTTTCATCATTGTACTGTCTAAAAAGAGTATTCCCCAAGTATTAGTCCTTAGAAACCAATAACAACTTAGCAAAAAATGATTAAAGTTTCCTGTATTTCGAAAGCATTTCAAGCGACCTCTAAAGCACAAGCCGACTGATGTCACAGAGTATGACTGTCATGTGATGAAAAAACTCCAGGAAAAAACAAATCAGGGCTTTAAAAGCTGGTCATTGAAGTGTTACTGCACTAAATCCTAGGTCTTTCTGTCAATTTTCACGATACTTCATGAAAATTGAAAAAAAATACCTAGGATTTACTTGGATATGCATTTTACACTTTACAGTTACTTCAAAAGTACTATAGGTTACCAAATGTGAATATATTTTGAACTTCAAAAAAGATAAGAACAGGGCAATCATTTATATTACTTGGGGATGATTTTGGCGTAAGTGAGAGTTACTCTTCAAAAATATTTACAAAATCATTGCCACTTCTTAGTAAATGTTTAAGAAAATGTATATTTTCACCTAATACAGATACAATAAAGTTAAATTTACCGCTAGCATTTGGAACTCGATACAGATACATGTTTTATGCATTATAGATTGTTTGGAAATTGAAATTGAGAAGCCTTCAGACGCTGTTAAACAATCTTTGACATGGTCAGAGTATAAGAAATGTAATACTGTATGATATTTAATTTCTTGTACTCCTGATGGCATCATAAATTTCATTTCTACAGGTTTTGGTGGATGCTACAATTGTAGAGCATAGTGGCTTTTTAAATATTTTACCATCAAATGTGTATATTATGGCATATAGGGGGTTTAAGCATTAAACATTTACCTGTTGCTAAAAATTGCAAATTAATTAGACCAAGTGTCTCTTCTAATTCAAAATCCACTAAAGTGCTAAAGTGCTAGAAACCAAAAGAACAGCCTAGCTTAAGGATTCGTCGACACCAACCATAAGTCGAGCTAATTATTCAGAATTATAACATAGACATCGTACACGGATCATACTCTTTGACGTCACGACCAATAGCATCGCGTTCATGGCCCCTCGGTATATTTGAATTTTTTGGAATTTTCAATTCTTTATTCTGGCTGTTTGGGATGAAAAAAAGTAGTTTTCCCACTGGTACATGTTTTATTACAATATATACTTATGATTTGTAGTAATTTTTTCTAATTTAAAAATGTTTGTCAAGTTCCCCATACTTTAAACAAAATTTTGAAATAGGCAACCGTAATTCCAATAAAAAGTTACACGCCGTGTCAAGTCACCCGATTCTACGGTATTAAATATCTTGGGTGGATATACGAGGTGTGTACATTAAGTAATGAGACTGACAACGTAGCGTTTGATATGGCAACACGGGAAGCACGGGACATGGAGGGGAGACAAGTGGGCATTGTAGTACGCGTTCAGTGCAAGTTTGAACTCGATCAAGTAATTTGGTTGTCCGTGCGTTTTACAAATGAAAGACATTAATTCCGAGCAACGGTGTGCTATCAGGTTTTGCTTCACACTTGGGCAAAGTGCAACAGAAGCTTTTGCAAAACTTCAGCAGCCCTAGGGAGACAGTGTTTTGTCAAAGGCCCAGGTTTTTCTGTAGTTTGAGCCATTTTCAGAAGGAAGAGTCGATGGGAGATAAGCTATGCAGCGGAAGGCCTTCAACTGCAAGAACCGATGGCAATGTCGACAAAATCCGCGTTCAGATCGTCGGTTGCCGGTCAGAATGATCGGGAACAATTGAATTTGTCTCACATCACCGTTCATCAAGTTTTGACGATTGGATCGGCATCATGACAATGCACCTTGTCACACAGCAATTTCCATAAACGGTTTTTTGGCCAGCAAAAATATTTTTGTGGCTCCTCAGCCTCCTTATTCACCTGACTTGAGTCCTTGTGACTATTTCCTCTTCCCAAGATTGAAAATTCATCTGAAGGGACATCATTTTGGGACCCTCGAAAACATTCAAACGGCTGTAACCAACCAGCTAAAGACGATTCCAATATCCGAGTTCCAGCCCTGCTATGAGGAATGGAGGATAATGACCGTACCAGCACCAATATACGGTAGTCATTCAATCAAGACTACAAGCAGCTGAAATTAAATTCTTGAGGCGTAAAGACCGTAGAAGATCGTCGTGATCGTCTACGGTCTGCTACGGTTGTTCAGTTGTTACGTGCACTGTTTGCGTTCTTGGGACCTTTCAAAAGCGATTTATCTATAATTTCTTCTATTTGTGATATAAGCGATTCCGATTTTATAATAAAATAAAGAGATAAAACTTACCTGCATAGCTAACTTATTACCGGCATGAGATCCTCCGTTTATAACATTGAACGCCGGAACTGGCAGAATTATATTCGTATTGCCCGCTAAATCAGCGATATGGCGGTACAACGGGACTCCCCGTTTTGCAGCTCCGGCTTTGCAAACAGCCAAAGAAACTCCAAGAATAGCGTTAGCCCCAAATTTAGATTTATTTTCTGTTCCGTCGAGTTTAATCATGAACTCGTCAATTTCCTTCTGTTGAGTGACCTCGAAATTTTGTTTAATAAGCTCCGGGGCGATTTCTTTATTGACATTATTAATGGCGGTGAAGACGCTCTTTCCGTGATACTGGGATTTGTCATCATCTCGTAATTCTAACGCCTCATGAACACCTATTAACAGAAGAAAACAAAATACAGCGGTTGTCAAAAAAATATGTATAAGGAAAGATTAGCACAAAAGTTGACTTATTTATTCCAGACATACAGATAGGCGACGCTTATTTTCGAGAACGAATACTCTTGTTATGCTAATCGTCAGCATTCACGCTTGGGAATTCGGGGAAAGACCCTTTTAGTCTTTGGGTCCCAGTTCTAGATGGTCATAAAAATAAGTGCGTTGAAGACAAACATATAAAAACCATAGAAACTCGCGAAAGTGTCCATGGTGAGATGTAAACGGTTCTTTTGTAATTTTGAAATTCTTTTTGTAATAAAAATTTATTCATTGGGAAGAAAATTAACAGAGGGCACTGCACGGAACGGGCTTATTAAGCAATTATGAAGCGAAGATAAAACATACAAAACAATCTCATAGCCATTAAGATGTCCAAAAAATATATTCACAAATGCTTTGAAAAAAGAAAAACGTGTAAGTGGAAAAACTACTACTAAACCATGAAGAATTGCAAGGACTGTGGGCTGGTATCACTAATACGCAGTATCGGGAAATCCACACCACACAAACTGATTTAATAAAATCCGGGACACATGTTTCAAGAGCACGTCGGCTCTCATTGTCAACCAATTCCCGAATAACGAAAGTTATATCTAACATGCACGTTTAAAAAAGGAAATATGTACATCTATCTCTATTTATGAATACCCTTATCCTAATATATCCGGAAAAAAAAAACCCGAACAGCAGGTAGTATTTATGAGCGTAAGGGTGCAACATCTGTTGGTTCGCATTTAAGAAAAACATTCAGGATGTTTTCTCGGTAAAAATATTCATTAAAAGCTGCAAGTTCGATCCTTTCTTAATATATATCATATCATACGCGTCTAGTTCTCGCGGCGAATTTACGTTTCTTACTAATTTCAAATTATCGAAAGTAATTCGATGATTCGTTCCAATTATGTGTTGCGCTACATTCGATTCTTCGTGTATATTATAATGGTAATGGGCGATATTGATAACTTCCTGCTTTGTTCTTTCGTCTGCATCTTCTGTTGGTGCGTATACATTTATTATTGACAAATACCTGGGATTACACTTAATTCGTCCATTAACAGCTTCAAATCGTGTCATTTTGTCTTTCATTTCTCTATTTACTGCAAAAGCTGTTCCACCGTATCCTTATTTTTCGTCCCCTCCATACCATATTAAAAAATTTTAAAAAAATACCCTTACCACCTCGATGAGTGAAGAACTCCTGGATACGTATTTCGGCAACTAAGTTGCCATCCT
>JARFOC010001346.1:217872-278018 GCA_031763485.1 Osmoderma eremita
CACGCGATCGAAAATTTTGAATTTAGTAGCCGAAGAGTGGAATAATTTAATTTTAGTTTTTCAAACTATCGTGGAGGGCCCTGATTCAGGATCGGAATCCATTAATGCAGCAAAAGGTTTTTTCAAGCAATTTAATGATTTTGAATTTGACTTTCATATATTGTGAAATTTTTGCTTGCACCGATCTTTTATTCCAACTTTTGCAAAAGAAATGTTTATATATTAAATATTTTTCAGAACAAATAAATTTTTGTATCCTTGCGTATATAGAGAACTTCAGAAATGAAATAAAATTTTCAGTGATTTTTAACATATGCAAAAACAGAATGAATTTCCAAGACGAGGCAGAAATTTTTAATAAATACAAACTTTTATTTCATTAAATTATTGATTGCGTTATTTTACAATTAAGTACTCGTTTTGCTAACTTAAGTAAATTAGAATTTTTAGCTCTTGTTGATTCTTCAAAGTATTCTGAGTATCTTAAAAATTTTCCCAAGAAAGCACTCAATTGCTTATTTGAAGTATATACAAGCTTTTCAGTTTAATTTTGACTATTCCTGCCACAAGTGCATCAGTTGAAAGAAATTTTTCTTGTTTAAAACGTATAAAGACTTATCTTAGAAATACAATACCTCAAGCGGGTTAGCTAAATTGTCAATAGAAAAAGGAATTAATATCTAATTTTAGTAAAAACAGTCAATTTTATGATGACATTATTAATGGATTTGGTAACTTGAAGGATAGACGTATAAATTTGATATATAAAAAATAAATTTTAAATTGGGTATGTGGGGCTATTGGCGATGACTTGCCAAACAAAGAAGTCAACGCGTTCTAAGAATAATAGCTCATGGGTGATGTGGAAATCTATTCAACTTTTATTTGTGGTCAAAAAAATTTAAGCTGTTGCAATCGCCTCACCTGGCAAATTATCCAGGAGGCGCCACTGAAACTCAGTGGTCACTAATTTGTAGCTGCCACTAGTAATGGTGACAAGGAAAGTCACCAAGTAATAAAGAATAGTGCTAGAATGTTGAACTACCACAGAAGAGAAAGAAAAAGTATCGGTATATGAAAATGCGTACGGACATTAATTTATATTATGTAATGATTACTCTGTAAATATAGGGTAACGTTCTGTTGTGAAATGGCTAAACACTAAATTTTACTTTTACAAATTGTGTCGTCATATATTTTTTATTGGCTTCAAAAGATTGCATTGATAACTAAACAAAGTTAATTGGAGGTATACAGCTCAAAATGGCATGACTGTCTTTTAAGAGTGGCTGCAAGAACATTTTGGCAATCATAATAAAACATGAGCTCTTGAGATCATAGTACCGTATGGGATGTAACATGGGATGAAACTGCATTTTTTGAACGATCATTTGGATTTATTCCAACTAGCATGGTGAACGTTTTCACCAAGATATTTCGCATATGGAAAAGCGCTATCAAGGCAAATGAGTACAGCTATGCATGCATTTACTGTTATGTTATTTATTTCTTGTATCATTTCGCCTAATTACATATTTTTCCCCTAGTGCAGTTTTTTTTGACAAACAACTGATACAAACTAGATAATCTGAGGCTTTCGGGGGCAATGTCACGATCGATAGACAGAAACCAAACTTTGATTTTGCTAATCAGTGTTATTAGTGTGTTTGCTCTTTTATTTTGATTTGCTTCCTTGTGAATTAAGACAGTGACTTTGTTTTCTTTGTTTTGAATTGCCAAAGGCAAGTTTTCTTTGGTACTCAATAATTTATTTTGAAGTATCCAGTATCCAGAAAATGTATATTTGTACACTAACCCAATTTTAACATTTTTAGTTGTTATTACTTTTAATAGAAGGAAATTGTATTGTAATATACAAAAAATGAAACTACAAATGAAACCAAAACATAAATTTTTATAGAAAGCACTTGTAGATATAATTTGTGTGTTATTGTGGTGTTTATGAAAAATTATGTTTTTGGTTTATGTATGCTTTTTCAGTAATATACCTGCGATGGCAAACCCTGTATAATATACATACATTAAAAGTGTTGATTTCAAAAGAAATACAAGATATAAGAACAAGTTAATCATAAATATATTTAAATCCATGAAAATATTGTAATGTTCATAAGTTTTACCTATTATTGCACTAGACGGATTACAAACTTTAACTAATTCCACTATGGTTGCAACATGTAACGTTTATTGAATGAGACACAGTCTGAGAATTAAAAATTAAGAATGTAATAATAAAATACTTATACCTCATCATATACATACGTAGATATATGTACCATCAGAAGTTCTTTTTTCACCAGCAAAGAAAGTATATCATTAATAACTAATATTTAATATAGTAAAGAGATAATTCAATATTTTTCAGAAATACTTGGGCACATACTAACGTTTACACAATCACAAATTATAAGTCACTTTTCCAACTTGGAATTTCGGAATTTATGAAAATTTACGGGTTTTCAGATCCAGTGTAGGATATGATAAACCATTTTCCATTTGTGCTATTAACCGAGTTTAGAGGAAGAAATCGACCACTGAAATTTAGGGTGTACTTGTTAATCAATTTGTAATAGTTGTCTAGAAACATTATTTATATAAATATTATTATGTTGGTTCCCATATTCGCCCCTTAAAAGTATATACAATACTGAAGATCAATCTATAGTCATCCATAATAATCGGTCATATTCGGGGCGTGAAAAGAGATATTTTAGTTAATAGTTAGTTAAGTGTAGTGGCTATAAAGTGAAATGTATTGCAGGTTCATATGTTTTTGTAATTATATTTGTTCTCTATCGGATTACTCCTCCCGCACAATATATTGATTAATTCAGTACACGTTTTTCGGGAATACTGCATGCGGAATGTATTACTTCAAATATTGTCGAATATCGACACATTAGACAATTGGGTTTATCAATTAGGTGATTGTTTTTAAAATCTGTTCTATTAAAATTATTCTTTTTTGGTACAGAATTGTTATTCGGTTATTTTTAAGAAAATCTTTTATTTAATATTCTTTGAGTTCTTGAAAAGAATTTAGTGTTTACAAATGTTTTTATTTTATATTCTGCTATAAATATAAATCGTTTTATACTCGTTAATTATATTTGATTTCATAAAGTGATAGTTATTATTATTACGTTATATTATTATAGTATTTTATTTTTCTTTAATATTAGAAAAAAAACTGGTATGCCCCATTGTCACAATAAGCATTACAATGAATTTATTGCGTATACCGTGTCTGATGGTATTAGCTTCGTGTTACATCGGGTGATCGCTCTCACTGTATACAGGGTGAATCGATATAAAAATGAAGGCATCGTTAAGTATTAATTATATAGGGTATAAAATAAAAATCCGTCAAAAGCAGATTATTCCGTTAGAAAAAAATTAAATTTTAACGTATAAAAACTATTAAGTCCGGGCCTGATGCAAGGAACATATCGCTCAATAACCCACTAATGCTCGAACGTAACAACACCAGTTATCTGTTCGATATCTGGCCGCTTTACATGTAAAACGGCCAGATATCCAACAGATAACTGTTGTTTTTCGTTTCAGAAACCGGACATAAGTGTAGTGTATAGCAATACAATTGCATTATGATTTTGCGATAGTTAAAAAAAAAGAAGCCGTAGGCATGCACTTGCTTATTAATCTTATTATGCTAATACGTATTAGATCTGAAGAATTTTGCACAGTATTCTTATAATCAGTGTATGCGATGGTAATTGTCGATTAGGAAACAGATCCGCATACGCAAGTCTAGCTTCATTTATATTTCCTCCCGTCCCTAAGTTAATTAAAACGATATTCGTTAATTCATGCGAGGTATAGCGATGCATTTTTGTACCACGTAACATGCATTCCATGGAGCGATCCATACTAATCAACTCTAACAGCTGAACGAAAATAAAATATTGTGCGCCTTGGGAAGCATGGTTACAGATTGACCACCTGTGCATTAAGACTTATTGATAGTAATATGTTCATAGCTGCTACATTACTTTTTTTATTGGTGATCTATCCTGTATAACAAGAAATGTACAAGTTTATATTTATTTCCGTATTATAATATTCAGCCGATTTATGAATATCAATAATAAAATCGTCAAATCAAAAATGGTGTTTAACTTTCGATCGATTTCATTCTTTAAAACCGTTTGATGGGCAAAACGAAATTTTTTTTTCGTAATGTACTTCCAACAACCCTGCAGAGTTTCATTCATTTCCGAGATTCCGAATTGGAAACGTTTCCTTGCAAGTATTTTTTCGACGATACAACCCAGTTTCATCACACAACGGCACAAATAATATCTTACACTAACATTCCACTTATTAATAAATAAGTAAATAAAAAAGTACAGGCCTGGAAATTACTAAACAATGTATATAAGTACATATGATTTTCGCCTATTTATTATGAAAAATATTTCATATAATCTGACTTATATATATATATATATATAATATGTTACTCTAATTTATTGTTGCAGTAGGAATTATTGTATAAAAAATCGTATTTATTCAATCATAAGCATTCGTCTTTATGAAGTTCTTCATCGGACTCTTCATGATTTTGCAGCAAGGGACTCCCGTCATTTAACTTTACCTTGCTGCTTCTTTGACTGCCAGTGGCCCGCTTCTGTATGGAGAAACTCGGCACAAAGTTACTACACGGGGTATTCGGAGCAGATCTGGAAAGCCAACTTCTCGAATTTTTTCCAAAGATACCTGTCACAGCAGAAGAAGCTTTTGGGGATATTTTCGTTTGACTCGTATTAGGTCCGTTTTGCAAAGGCATGTACAAGTTTTTCGCCTTAGGCTTATTAAAGTAAGATTTAACTTTAGTATGTTGCTGCTGCTGATGACTGGAATGATGATATACGTCAGGTAACGGACTTTTCTGTTGTGGTAGCTGTTGGATTTTATCTAAGAGTTCCCTCATTTCTACTGTAGGACTCGTAGCCCTGGGTGGAGAATCTGGCGTTCCGAAGTTGGCTAGACTACTTATATCAGAACTGGTCATACTATTGGTGACACTGTAGGACTGCTGTAGGTCTTGTATCGCGTGACTCTGCATTCCGTTCGCCAAATGAATGACGCTGCTTGGCAAACAGACAGATAAATTCAATAAATCGGAAAAATTATGTTCGTCTTCTTGGCTCTCAGAATCTACGCTACGATCTTTAGCAAGTATATTTAATTTCTTATTGACTATATGAACTTGAGTATTGGCATGGAAACCATCACAGATAACGTCACCTGATTTTTGATTATTTACTAACGTCGGATTCTTAGATTCGAATGCTGTCTCTGTAAGCCTTACATCTGCCGATTTATATATCGCAGTGGGTGCATTTTGTACTGAACATGAAGCTTGCTTTTTTGGTAATTCTTGAATATTCTGCGTATTTTGATTATAACTATTGTTGCTATTGGTAGAGGTAGCTGAAGGATGACAAGATTGGAAATTCGTTGTGCTAATTTGGGAATGTATGCTGAAGCTGCTTTTAGGTAAATGCAGTTCATTACAAGTTATAGAAACTGGAAACTGGGTTGATACCGCTATCGGATTGGTAATTGTAACATTCACTTCCTCCAAGCTACCCATGCACGAATAGGGAGGAGGTATAATTGTATTTGCCTGAAACAAAAAGAAAAAAAAAAACGTTAATCTTACCCATTATCGGGAAAACACAGATATTAGCAATATATTAGAAACCCTCTAACTTTATATATTTTGATTCGAATGCAAACATATTTTCTATGGCTAAGTCTAAATTTGGTTAGACACGCTCCAAACAAATGATTTAGCTAAAATAAATTGATTTATAATCTAATAAGGTATACAAAATTTTGAAGGCAAATAAAATGCATTGGCGAAAAACATATGTCCACATTACGATATCTGCATGTACAAAATAAGTTCTTCTTACGAAATAGTCTCAACAGATGGGTCAGGGAATTTTTTTTTAACAAAGGTCGGGAAGTTTCAGTCTTATGATACCGACATTAAATAAACTCACTAAGCAATAAACATTAAAAGTTATTACCTCATTTGTTGCGTTACAGATGAAACTTGAACTTAACGAATCTATGGTGCTGGTGGCAGAAATGGATCCTGAAAGATATAGAAATTGATTTAAAAAATTAGGGTTTGACGGTTTTTCAAACCCGGTTTTAAAAAATCGATTTTTAAAATAAATTTGTCACATTTGAAAACCGGTTTTTAAATTAAGAAAATTAAGAAGGAACGCCTGGATCTTCCTCTTCTTAAAAAAAAAACAAACGAATATTTTGAATTGTATGAAAGTGAAAAGGAGTAGTTTAGAAGAAATCATATCAAAACTTGCAGCAATGGATGGATATTCTATTAATAACATTACAAGTAGCTCATTCAGCCTAGTAGAATGGAGCTCAATATCCTAAACTTTTGGAACTCCATAAAGTCTTGGGACCGATTCGTTGCCGAGATGCCAATTTATTAACAAGTGAAGGTATATTTGAATTTATGTTAAATGAACTAAAAAATTAAACACTGAAATATGTTTGAAATTATTATATGCTTTAGAAGAACGAATTCAATAAAAAGACAAGTAGAATTACCAACTATTTTGCTGTATTTGCAAAATCCACAAAACATTTCCAGTTCAGCAAAGAAATCTAGTGTCCTTTCTTTAGCTTCAAAAACCGAAATTATTAAGTTATCTGGAGAGATATTGTCTAGATTATTTTCAAAATCCTATGTGGAAGCCGATTCTAATGACGAGCAAATCGAAGAAACTACTCATCAGAGTAATGCTTTTTTAAAGGAAGCCATGGAAAAATCAATTCATATGTTTCTTGAAGACCCTGAAGAAAAACTTACAAATCCAAAGACACTGAAAGCTGAATTTTCATTATCTGATGTAACGAATAAAAGAATCAAAAACTTAGATTTGTTATTTGATGCCCTGAAAATTATAAAACCAAGCTCAGTAGCTAGTGAACGAGTATTTTCAATTTCAGGCAATATTCTGTCCAAAATAAGAACAAGACTTAGCCACCGTTCAGTGGATATTTTATCTTTTTTTTTTAAATCCTATTTTATTAGGCGAAATTAAAATTAGTGAAATAAATATAAATATTATTTGAAATTTTTGTTTGAGTTTTCGTTCTTTTGTGTAAGTAATGTGTAATCTTTATTTTTTTTTATATTTTGACTTTGGCATTGATTTCGTTTTTTATTATTTTATATAAATTACAATTTTTTTTCCCTATATATTGTGACAAAAATTTGAAAACCGGCTAAAACGGGTTGCTTTTCTTATTTTTATATATTTTACTAAGACGTTACGTCGAAGTAACCGATTTCAAAGAATGCCCTTATAGGCCTATGGTCTATTGTAGGAATGAGTATACCGAGCACAAGCAATGAAAATAGTGCAAGGATTAAGGGACTCGAATTTCTGGAGCAGTGTATGGCGTGGACCATATTACAATACAAATAACTTCTAATCCTGCGATATTCATATGGTGACGTTATACTGGCACTTGAAATGTACCCTCTAACTATAACTTTGTAATTGCATTTATGTGTTACTTACCGACTGGCCTAACTAAAAAGTTCCGAAAATACTGGACCATGAGGTATCCTGTTGGTGTCCCATTGCTTTTTAGGCCAGTATCACCGGTGTAACTGATCACTAAAGGGTATAAATCTGGTTTAGACGTGACCTGCAACAAAATAACAGTTCATTATTTACAGATTATATTTATATAAACTAATACATAACATATACATAGTTGGATATCTGCAAAGTAAATACTCCGGTGATATTCAAGTTTCATTCATTTCAGAATAATATGATTATACAGGTGGACCACTTACACACGCAAATATCACAGAAGCAAAGCAAGTATTTAAGATTCGGAGCAGGCAAAGTTGTTATAAACAGAGCGGAACACATTATTATTATAACAAGAAACCTGAGTTATTTGTTATTAGGTTACACATAAAGCAACTTGGTACATTTTTTTACACGGAATGTATATTTTGTTTTACGAACACAACAACAAATAAAAATTAGCAACGAGAAACCTTTCTGGTATATAATAATAGGGTACGGTGGCTTGAAATAGTAATAACAATAATAACAATCAATCGGGATGACACAGGTGTATGGGTTTTGTAAAAAAGGAATAAAATATTAATTGAAATATTCGTTTGAACTATAAATAATTTTATCAGTCAAATAAGATTTCAACATATCTTTGTAATTATTTACATGTCCACATTTAGTCAAATTCGATGGCAGAGAGTTAAATAATTTTAAGCCCATACAATTTGGAGACAATTTACTAACTTCCAGTCTAGCAAAAGGAACCCTAAACGGATTTCAAGTCCTCACACCGTAGCAATGAATTTCACTACTCTTCGCAAACTTTGCCCTGTTCAAAAAAACATCTACACGTAGTTCGAAAATGTATAAGTCCGTTAACGGCAATATTAGAAATTCTCGAAAGAGCTTCCTGTAACTATAGGTACTGCATACATTTGCGATGATTCTCACAATTCGTTTCTGCGCCACAAAAACAGCATGTGCACCAGACGATCCTCCCCAAAAACCAACGCCATATCGCAGTCTACTCTAATAGGTACATTAAGGAATTGGGTTTAGAAACTAAATATTCACTATGGTTTTTCCATGTAAAGTAAAATTACCAACTTACTTAAGACAGTCACATTCTTCCTACTGGTTTCCTCTCCATCATTGAAAATATCGTTGCATTCTGCCCAGCCCTCTATACACGCCCTCTTTGCTCTTTTATTTTCTATATTATAACACTTTCTATGTGTTGTTCTAATTCATAGTTGGTTCTCCTTCTGAGTTTACTTCCCTCCGTTATTAGAGGCCCCAGTATCATTCTAAGCATTTTCTTCTTTACTTTTGTGTCTTTTTGTCATCGTTAATGTCTCCGCTCCATACATCATTATCGGTATAATTTAAGATTTCTTGATTTATACAGATGTTCTGCTATTTTCTTTTTCTTATTTCCGTCTCCCCATCTTCATCGTTTGGTTTCACTATTCCCAGGTATCTAAATTTATCGACTGCCTCGAAGATGTTCCTTTCAACTCCAATTTTACCATTCTCCCTCTCGTTACGCTTATCTATTTTCATCATCTTTGTTTTTCTTGGTTTAATTTTAAACCTATCTTTTCTTCTTCCTGCACTATTTTTTTTAGCATCTCATTACTCTCCTGTTTTTTGTTATTAAAACTATATCATCCGCGTATGATATTATTTGCCCTTCTCCTATTCTTAGCGTCCTTTTATTAATTTTTCTTATTACATAAGCTAATGCGATGTTGCACAGGGTTGCCGATAAGGAGTTCCCTTGACGTACTTCTTTATTTATTTCAAACTTCCCTCTCGCACCTGATTGTGTTTGTACAGTAACTGTTGTTCGGTTGATTGTCATATGCCCATGGTTTCTGCTCTATACCCAATTCTTTAATGCTCTCTTCGATTTACCACTTCTAACAGAATGAAAGTCCATAAACAACATTTCTAATTCTATCAGATGTTCATATGCCTTTTCTGTTTGGAAGGAGCGATCGTCAACCCAACGGATGACATCTTAGCATCATCAATCAAGTGGCTTTTTCTGTTATCTGCTTTAAAGTATATATCGCATCTGTAGTAGATTTTCCATGGGTCAACTCGCACTGATAATGTCTTATTATTTCCCTTGTTGTAATAGCTAATCTCTGTTGTATCATTATGTAGATTATTTTACAGGCAGTTGACAGTAATGTTATACCTCTGTAGTTCTGACACACTTGCTGATCACTTTTCTTAAGCACTGTTGTAGTTTTCCCCATTTCTATAGGCATTTTCTCTTCTCCCCACACTTTCCTTAATAGTTTAAATAATCTTCCAAAAGTTCTTTCCCGCGATACTTTATGAACTCTACAGTCACTCCGTCTTTTCCTGGTTCCTTTCCATTTTTAATCACCAATATACATTTTTAATATTTATGAGGCAGATTTCCCCAAACATCTCCCATTGTCGTAGGCCTAACACGACACCACACGGTTCTAAACCACACCAACATGTGTGAAGTAGGAATAAAACATGTCATGCTGCAAGAATCACAAAAGTAATATTTCAAATTTATAATTTACTGCTAGAATGAGAAAGGAGGTACTTTATAGAAGAAAACATTATATCACCATATGATGACATCCGCGCTTCAGGAAAAATTAACAAGATTGCTATTAATGATTGCTGCAGTTAAGGGATTAAATATGTATAGCATCAAAACTGTAAGTTGGGATGTCTGGAATTTGAACGTGTTGCCAGTGGCTATAGCCAAAAATATATAAGCTGACCTGAACTGATTTTTACTCGAGCTTCATCTAAAAAAGTTATTAATAAGTTATTCATTATTTTTATTTGATTTGTTTGATCTTTTATTGTGATAATAAAACAAAATATAATTCCGAAAACAAAATAGAAATATGGAATAATATTTGCTTCTTCAATAAACGGCGATAGTGATTTTAAAATGGAGTAGCTTTTATTTATTATTAAGTTAAAACTAATTTAGTTGTAAAAATATAAACATAATGTATAAAAATGTCTCATCATAATTATGGCACACAAATATAAGGATCTAATATAGATTATACGCATAAATGCTATGTTTATGTGATCAATTCTTTTCATACCAACGCCAGACTACACGTCGCCAGATACTGCGGCATTCAAGAAGCGGACATACCACACGAAAACATTTCGACTTCAATCAATACCACATTACAAAACTCTTTCATTTTACGTAAAATATTTGCTATTTGAAAATAATTCGTAATAATAATCTACTTATCGGTATGAAAAAGGTACATTACCTCTGAATATGGTGGAGGAGCTTGGTAAAAACTATTACACCTGCTATATTGGGGTGGATTATAGCACGAGCCGTTTGAATCCGGTTCTGAAGCACGTCCGTCTATTGTGGAATCTCTGCAGCAAAATAAGTTGTTGGAATTGTGCCTTTTCCAGAGAGAACAAGCGCACAGTATGCCTGCCAATGTAGCCGTTATCGCAGCCCAGAAATACCTAAATATTATATAAACATGCACATTTGATAGTATGAAAATATATTAAATAGGTAAATTTATAAATAATAAATGTATATACAGTGCGTCCGAGAAGTCTGGAAACACTCAAATAAAATCGTAATTAATGCTTTGTTAAGATAATGATAAACTTCTTTCAAAGAAGATTATAAAACTAAAATAAAAATAACACCTTAGTGAGTGAAGAACTCTAAATACACACACTGTTCGTATTGCTCCTCCCCCACAAAGTATTAATTCGGGAATATGTGGATTCCCAGTACCAAGTCAAATAACCGAATGAGCGCAAAAATAACTAGAAACATGCAGCACTTTTTCTTCTCCCTTCATTCCCTCTACCTATCTCTAACATATGTTCAAGCTTCTCCCACACTCGGAACGCAAAAATTCTTTAAGAGACCACCCGAGTGTTCTATAGTGTACGCTTTTATTACTCCAATAAATCCATTGGTACGGAAAATGACAAGGGCGCTTCTTCCCGATTAAGAAGGTTTTTATTCTTCTTAATATAAATGGATTCATAGACACGTAGCTCGCGCGTTGATATTACCGATTTCATTAGTTTTAAATTATCTATATTTATATTACGTCCGGTTTTTACCATATGTCTCTGCCCTCCCATGTCGGTAGTGCGAGATATGCTCCGCATACCTAGCTTTAATAGATCTTTTTGCCCAATGTAGACTTTCTCATAATCTTCACATTTAATGTTATAAATTCCCGAGTTTTGTTTCATTTCCGGTTTGTCTTTAGGATTTCTTAAAAGGCTGTGTTCGACGATTTATAACCGATTTTCATATTTTCGTCTTTTACGACTCGGCTAATTCCTTTCGTTATTTTATGAAAAGATAATATTAAAAATTTATTTTTGTTGCGGAGTTCTACTGAAGTAAGCGTTGTGGAGTTTCTAAGGTGTTGTCTATATTGGACCCTCCCAAGGACGCGATCAACATCTACAGAGAAGTAACCGTTGTGTTTTGCAATGTTTTTAATATATTTTAATTTCTTTTCGAATCTGTTTTGACTTAACGGGAATTTCTATTTACCAGGAAATTAATCGTGGACATCCCATGTTGTTGATAGTAGTTTGAATCTGCCATTATTAATCTATCTGTCTTGGTATCTTCTCTGTATGTGCCTTTTTCTAATTTACTGTTATTTTTAATAACCAGACTATCTAAGAAAGGTAGACGATTGTTCATTTATTTTTCTGCTGTGAATTTAATCGCATCAAATCGCGTGTTTAGTTTTGTTAGGAAATTTTCCACCGTATATTTTGTGGTATCAGAGAGATTGTGAGGAACATATGGTAAAAATCGGACCGAATGAAATCGGTAACTTCGACGCGCGAGCTAGATGCTTATGAATCCTTTTATATTAAAAGGAATAAAAACCTTCTCAACCGGGAAGAAGCGCCCTTTTCATTTTCTCTACTGATGGATTTATTGGAGTAATAAAAGTGTACATTTGAGAACACTCGGGTGGTCCTTCTAAGAGTGTTTGTGTTCGGGGTACGGGAGAAGGGTGTACATATCTTAGGGATAAGTAGAGGGAATGAAGGCAGAAGAAAAACGATTGCATGTTTCTAGTTTAAGTTATTTTCGCGATCATTCGGTTATTCGACTTGATAATGGGAATCCACGTATTCCGAAACACGTGTCGTCCCGAATTAATTAATTCTTTGTTAGGGAGGAGTAATTGTGCTGCCCCACAGTCCTTGCAATTTGTACAACTCTAGATACGTAATTCGGCAACCAAGTAATCCTCGGTAGGATCTACAAAGGAAAACGCCACTGGAGTGGTGTTCAGCGTAATTCAAGTGGTCTTCTGGTGCAGTGCATATCTTCCAGGGTACCACGTCTAACGTTATTTTCCTTTGTAGATTCTGCTGAGGGTGGCAACTTAGTTTCCGCAATATGTATCTAGAATTCTTCACTCGTTAAGGTGGTAAGAATGTAGACAATAATGGTCACGAGAAATAACGACGGTGATTTTCTGTAACCGCACAACATTTTCATAAAGGGAGACAGCGAATGTGGACCTTTTCTTCCTTGATGTGATACTTTTTTTTAACTTTTTTGGAAATTGAAGAGCGAATGAGTGAACAGTTGATCTGATAGGATTTAATCTACTTTTCTGAAATATTTTTCCCACTATATAATATTTTTAACGACTATTCAAATATGCATTTACGAAACACTACTTCTAAAACGAGTGTTATGCACTTTTTTTGTTTTTTTAAAAGACCGTTTTCAGCTTTGTACTAAATATGTATCTTTCTCTTAACTCCTATTCAGCGTTTTTATCGAAAAAGATGTCCTTTATAAATTCCTGCAACTTTTACAGCCTTAAAAAATATGCACTAATAACAAGTTTTCATTTTTCTTTGAAATAAGAGCTCTCATTTATAATTACTATACGGAAAACAAAGGAAGATAATTTAGCTCCACAGATGAGTTTTCTCGTGAAATTCAATATTTAGTTCACAGCCATAAAAAAATATTAACGCAACCGAAATTAATACTGACTATTAGGTATAGTAAAAAAAATGTATTTCAATGTAATTTATGACAATTTTGAAGATGGTTAATTTCCGCTATTACATACATGTTAATGACATTGAACTAAAAACACTATGGAATACATTTTGGCCTATCCTATACCTATATAAGAACATTACAAAATCATTTACTTACCAGTGGCCAAGGAATATAGGGATAAATACATTTCCTGTTGTGGGAGGAATTGTTGTTTTGAGAATATAGTCTGGAGAGTAACAGCAACCTTGCCGGCAGCACTCTTTCGGTGGATGGCAAACATGGCCGCCAGGGCAGTTCTTTGCCATAATTTGCTGAAATTTGGAAGTGGTGAAATGGTGATATGTGTCCTCCTTTTTTTTTTAAATTATCCGCTTCCAGCGTGAACGCGATTTCATGCAGTTATAAAAACTAAAAACTATAGCATAAATAACCTATTTTGCTAGGACGAACTAACACTCCTGAGTATTTTATTCAAATACACTTGTATGATTGTTGATTTTGTAGTATGTTTCCAGTTTTACTCGAAGCTGGACAGAAATGTTAACGTAATAAGGTTTTGTTCCCTAGACAATTTATTTTTTTCACCAACACTGCCGGTTATAAGTTAATAACATAAGTTAAGTTAAGTCTGGGAGAAAAGAAAAACAAATATAATAAGAAAAAGTATTAATTGAGACGCATAGTGCAAGAGTAGCCTAAGTGAAAAAAAGAAGTTATGAGAAAAACGATGTCTAAAATTTCCTATTATCAATTTTTCAATTTTTGCGGCAAATTTTATAAATTAGTTGAATACTTTTTTTGTATTAATTTGCTTTTTTTCTATTTTGGGTCGGTATAAACTCAACATTTTACTAAAACCACACAGATTTTTCATAAAAAGAATTGTATGTCTGCGCTAACTTTATTCTTAATATAAATGCCTTATAAAATGAAATAAAAACTACATTCATTCTTTAAATAATTAACAATGATTCAAATACATTATGACTGGATATCTGAATTTCTAAATTAGTTTCAGTTTGTGTACCTTGGTAAGAATCTTCCACAGAGTACAGAACATTTTGATAGTCTTAATGATCATTATTGTCTGCTAAATAGTTTGAATTTTTCATCTTCAGATTGCTATAGAAAACATGGAGATAAGACGGTATGTACGCTAACAAATCTGGCAGATTATTGAACTTGCCTCTCGGAAACAATAGTGGAAGATTTCCTAGAAACGTATTCACATTACGCTTTATGATATTGATCTGTTTAAAATTCGATTCCTTGTAATAAATTTTGTTCAGCTCATTCAAAGTGTAATGTATCTTTAACCAGTTAACTGCCTCACCCTCAACAGCTTTTTTACGATTAATATATTTTTTTTTAATAGTAGAGGTGTAATGAATTAAATCTGTGGTATTCATCATAACAATGTGGAAGGGAGTTTGTGTTCTTGCAGTCCTAATGACTCCAACCCAATCATCAGGTACGTAAATATCGTTGAATTTCTTCTTGTTCTTTTCAATGACACCGAAGTCTCTATCAACGAAAAATACGAATGTCCTGAGACTAAGAATTTGTGATCGATTTGATGAACTCACTTTGTATGAGGTAAATGCAGATGAGCGCTATTTTAATATTTCTATTCTGCCCTCCGCACTGGTCAGTAGGGTATTACATAGGGTAATACAGTAAGACGCGTTTGTTGAGTCACTATTGCACTAACGATTATTAAAGAAACGTGTACGCAAGATTAACATAAGTCAGTCATTTACCGAAACTATGAACAATTAATCATGGGCTACCACTGCATAATAAAGATGCAGTCTGCGCTACTAACGCATTAGGCAGTTTTTTGAATTAGGCCGCTCTTGCACTGTCCCTCAATTCTAAGTCTAACAGCCTAAAATCCAGTAATAGTATAATGACTAATACAACACTAACTTTATTTGTACTGAATGAATCTACCTATTTAAATTTGTTTACCTCTTAGGTAAAGCATAAACGTACCGTTGTCATAAGTACAGTAGTAGTAGTAATGTTGGTAACAGCAGCAAACAATTCGGAAGATTGTATATTATGTCCATTCACGATCAGCGTGGAAAACTGGAAAAAAAATTAAGTACAAATTTTTTAAAATTATATTTATATTTATATTAGAAACTTTATTTGAATAATCGATTTTCGTTTTGGAAAATATGAATGGCGTATTACAAATTATTATGCGTTTTACAGTTTTTTTTTATACAGCTGTTTCCTAAGTGAGTTCCAAAATATATAATTTCCATGAATGTCTTAATAAAAAAATTTCCAGGCGTAAGGAAAATAATAAAACTAATGAAAATGGAATTTAAATAATATAAATGAAATAGATACAAATCTTAACAATATCTTATAGCAAACGAACGCGTTGTAACGTTTGGGTATCATTCATTACATCAGTGAAAGCATTGGTAATACTATTGCCAAAATCTATGTTTTCTATGTAATTTACATAAACTAAGGACTTTTCATGTCCTCAAACAAGAAAAGCTAAAGGATTCAGATCGAACGAACGAGTCCGCCAAGAATAAGTTCTATTCAAGAATTGACGGGTTAAGATGTGTATAGCAAGCGATTTGTATATAAGTTAAAGTTTTGTTTGGCGCGTATTGAATAGTGAAGTATTAGGTTAATTTTATCCGCAAAATGTGCAAGCTTTACAACAGCAGTTTGACGAATTATGTTTGGAAGAGGGTTTTTGTTTAATTATATGTACATAAGGACCATCATTTTATTAACTCTACTGTAATAACCTTCTTTGTCCAGAATTACTAATTTATTGCCTTTATCCGCCTTTAAGTAAGAGTAGTTTTTTGATTGGAGACTTTTGATAGTTTCGAACTCGCTAGTTGTTTTGTATTTAAAAAAGGTGATTTAAATTCTCTTTAATCTGAGTCTTGCAAGCTTCTTTTATGAAGCATTTCTGAGAATCATTAAAACTTTTGATGGAGGTTTTAATACCGGCAATTATCTCCTCTGCTGGTATTTTGCGATCAGATTTATTTCAGACCTTTATTTACAAAAGCGAGTTCGTCATTATTACGAAAAGTCTCCGATGACTAGTGTCTCTTTCCTAGGTGTCAATTTTAGGGCACAATTTGTTGAATATTTTTTTATTAAGTTTTGCTATTTTGACTTGCTATTTATGTTCAATGATTTCCAAGATCTTCCTGTGAAAGTTTTACACCATTCCTGTCTTTAGTCTAGTTTAAATTCTTAGTTAGATTTGATGGTGTTATTCAAGTGGTAGTGTAACATATGTGCCTTCAGAGAATCTGTTAAGGATGGCAGCTTAGTTAGTATCTGGAGTTCTTCACTTATCAAGGTGGTAATTACTTTCTAGTTCAACATATTACTCTTTTGTGACTATCAAATAGCGAACGGATTTTAAAAAATTATGACGTCATAAATTCAACAAATATTACCGAGTAAAATGGTACTACTAAAATATACCCATTGCATAACATTACTATATCTATGTGTTGGGGTATATTTACCAAAACAAATTGTCTTTTATTTTATGAACTTTATTTCATACTTTATGACAAACATACTGTATATAGTTAGTACATTCTCTTTTAGAAAGACATGAGTAAAGATGTGATATTCAGGCTATCCCACGAGGAATTGCAGTAATCGATATATGGAAAACTATTCACCGTAAAAATCTGAAATTTTTGGAGTAACTGCCACATCCTGTGAAGGCAGTGGTCACTAGAGTTAAGATGCGCTGGCATTTATTGACATATTGACAGTTCTACAGCAATTCTTTTATGTTATCTGGGCTATGGCTAACACATTGTTTAAAACGTAAGAAAATACATTTACATATTCTCTTTCAAATACTTCGAATCGTTTACGGATAGTTAAGGGAAACTTGATAGAAAATGGAATTCCATTTCCAATTTTGGACTTTTGCGCATTTTTCGTAGCTAATCTTTAGTCAATCTTTATGCACCACAGTCTGTGTAAGATATAATAATTTTTATCTCTCACCTTGATTCATTTACCTTCAGACCGTAAGTATCCCACGCGGATGCACGTATGAGATATAAATGATATTTATTTAAGGGGTTGCATATGTCACTTTTCTGCAAACAATCGAAATATCTTTTAGATCATATATATTACATGGATACCGTTATGTTTACCAACTATGTTTCCAACATATCACAGGCATATAGTTGATATAATCAATTTCAGGTACAAATTAATGCTGAAATTGTTAAATATAAACTGCATATCAGTAATTAACAGCAGTTACGTTTAAGATTATTACAATATGCCAAATGAAAGTTTGGCAAATGCAGCTTCTACTTGTTCGAAGGAAAGTGTAGACTTGCATGCACGTATCGAAGCTTAAGAGATAAATCATAGCAGCGCAGATTTACTTTCCTAGAAGAAAAGTCAGATGAACAGATAACAATGGGTATCACTGTTCTCTAGAATATTCAGACCAATATTGACAGCAGGACAAAGCTTTCGAAGTGTATAACCTAACTGAACCACTGGCACCAACCAATAAAAGAGACAATACACGTGATACTAGGTTAAGTAGAAAAGAACTTGATAAAGAATGAAACAGAGAATACACAATACTCATGATAATAATTGCCCAAAATAAGTTTCCAGATAATCTATTCTTAATGAATTTTTAACAGGCAAATGCAGTATGATGATGATTTACTAGCGATTAGACAAGAAAACAATTCTTTTATAAAAATGATAGGCATATTATAGTTAATTAAAATATTCAAGTGAATGGACAGTAGAGTAAAGCGGAGAATCAAGAATCCAGTGCAAACATACCTTAGCCCAAGATGAATCTTTCTAAACTATAAATTATGTAAGAATAGGAGAAGAAAATATGTTATATCTGGTAAATGCTTACAAGAGCAAAGAACCCATATCGGATAAAGGAAAGAATTTATCTTTTATTTTCAAAGCTGCTGGCGCATTCTTGTAGAAATGTAATGAAAAATTTAGAAATCTCTGATGTTTATTCTCCAAGGAAGAACAAGAAGAATTTTTACCATTACTGTTGAGAATGTAAACAAGTGTGAAGTGTTCTTTTAAAGTTTCTGTTAAGGGTGAACAAGGAGAAAGTTAAAAGTACTAATTTTCAAATTCTCATCTTCCTGCCTAATGAATTTACTTTTTGATTTTATATTCAGAATAAAAACTAATATTTGCAGTTGTCAGAAATTTTTAATCACTAACTGTTATTATTTCATTGACGAATTTTTTCTTTGATCCTGTTTAATATATTTGTCGCTCTAACTGCTTGTTTTTGGATTTGTGTATTATTAGTTTAGGTTATTTAAGTTTTTCTTAGTTTAGGTTTGTATTTGCTGCTATACAGGCGCCTTAGTTTAGTTTATTTTAGTTTATTTTTATTTATTTCACTTTGTCCTGACTGATTCTGTTGTCCTTGGACCCTTGAATCAATAAACGTTACTACTACTTACTACTACTACTACTACGACTTCTCCATGTTACCATCAATGGCATTACACCTTGTGCAATTAGTATTATCTTTAAAATGATGTAAACAAACACTGGATTTTAGGTTTAAATCATCTGCGGTGCTGTTGCAGGAGTTTAGCTAGATAAGTCTTTGGTCTTCTTTTTGTAAAAACCTAAAATATTAATCCAAAATGAATGTCATCACATTTCAAGAACTTGTATTAAACATCTAAAACCAAGTTTTCTGGTACAAGATATATGGTAATATACTACCTGTGAAAAGATAATGCAGCACCTGCCTTTTGCAAAGCACCACATATGATACGCTTACTATCCATTGTTTGGTTAAAGAAGTAAAAAATAAATAGGGATAACAAATAATTAAAAATAAAATCAACAAATAAACTATTGAAACAGAAACAGCAACAAAACATAAATATGTAACAATAAAACAATTCTCTGGCAACACGGAATAGATAAAATATCTCGCTCATACAGATTTATAGACAACATTAGTTGACCACACATTGACAGAAGTCTAACCTAAGTCTAACGGCAACTTGTCTAATGTCTGTTTAATGTTCCGTTTTCGGTTACACGAGTGGTCAGATAAGGGATAGCTACATATAATGTTCATGAGCAAGAAAGTAATAGCTCGAAAATCGTAGGTTGTACATGTTGGAAACAGTAACGTATATAATCTGATATGGTGATAGCGGTATCCATGTAATATACATGATCTAAGAAATATCTGGAAAACAAATCAATTTACGGATATAGGGATCTTAACATAAATTTAAACCAGAGTTTTAAGGAGAATTTCATTCTATTTAAAATAGAAAGTTGTTTGTCATTTCTGAATATAACCGGAAGTTCTGGAGACTTGTATGTATTTTGCTCGGTTAGGCCAATTCGCTGTTAGTACACTAACAAAATTTCTCCTGTGAATAATTTCCATATATCAATCGCTGCAGTTTGTCGTGGGACACCTGTATAGTAAGTATTTAAGCGTGGATGCTTCGAACATAATTTGGGAAATTCATTTAAAACTGTGGAATGGGAACAAAATAGTGCGTAGAAAATATTTTTAATAGATAGTTGCATCGGCAAAAATAATTTTAAAAAGTTTATACTTAGAAGCCTGATTTGTCGTTTTTATGAATTTGTTTGATTTTACCATTCATCCAATGACCATCGGGAAAAAATATATCCATCAATGGTCACGCCTACTTTACCTATTAGGCATGAGAAAGCTTAAGCGTATAACGCAGAGTAGTTGATTATCCGGAACAGAAAACGATGGGGGTAATCCGTATACATATTAGATTTATTCGATAGGTAAGTAAGCAATTGCATTTTATTGCGTAACAGTGATTAAAGAACGAACCATTGTCCTAATACAAATCATAAGAAATAACCTACTGACCTGATAATATATCGATTATACAAGTAAATTCTTTCATTTAGCCTGAAAATTGCCGATGAAGCAGATATTGCAAAACAAATATTCGCACATTCTTCAATATTACTAAAACGTTTAATTTAGAAAATGACAGAAATTGCAAAAATTATACGATAGCATCCAAGGTAGGATATGACTACATGCGCACAGAATAAAAAAAAGATATTGACGAAACTTACCCCTTCTTACTTTAAATTATCAAATTATTTTTGTTAAATTGACAGGTACATTTTTCAATTGTATTTACTTTTGATTCTTTCACGTCAGCATTATATTATCTCGCAGGCACTAACCCGACGCCATTGTGGAGGGAGAAAACGACGCTTTAGTTACGGCGCACTGCAGTGGCAGCGCTACGAACTTGATGCAATAAAGGATGATAAAATTTGAACATTACTTTCATCATTAAAAATCGCAAGACGTTTCGTAACTTTATACAGTTTTGATAATCTCTATATACACGATGTAAATGCATTTATATAGGTGTTATACACCTATATATAACTCTATAAAATTTACTTTTTTTTAAATTATGCCCACCCATATTACAAATACTTCGTAATAGAGTTTGTCAAAAATTACATGGTAGTAATATATTTAGATTTTTAAATAAAGTTCTTAGATTTAATTTGCGTATTTAATAGACATTCTCAAGATTCACCACTATTGTACATTTCCTTATTACTCAAACGTTTATAGGGGTAAAGAATCAATTCGCTTTCATAGATTCCCAAAACATCCACCGGCATTGAAAACTTGGAAGGAAATATGTCATCTAATACATGATTCCGTAAATGTAGAACATCTCTGAATATGCCCTAGGCATTTTCATATTTCTGATTATAATTATCATTCTCTAAAGTACCTTAACTGTGATACTATCCCTCGTTGAAAGTTTTATCTCCATTATCATCCACTTCTGAAAATGATAATTTACTTTCCTTAGAACCAAGTTGTAAGAATTCGTCTTTGAATACTTGTTTTCAACTAGTTGATCATGATTATTGCATTTCTCCCACAATTGATTATTCCTTGAACAAAAATTTCATCACGTCGTGTGTGTCATCCACACAAAATGAAGAGGTGTCCACTTCAATTTTAACAATTGAAATTTTTGTTATATATATTATATATTTATTCCTTGCTTGTTTCTTATTCTGTTTTTAGAATTAATATTTTTTTAGATATGTCTGTGGTTTCCGCCAATTGAACGTAGTGGTTAATAATTTTTGATCTTTTACTGGGAATATTACGACTGTTGGCGAAAAATTTTATTCACAATATGACAAAAACCCGAATTAAAAGTGTGCTCAGGGTATTACTAAATTAAATGTGAGATGTAAATATGACTCATTATTAGCAGACGTATCACACTGATGTGAAGAAGGAAAATCGAAACATGTCTAACTTTTAAATATCGCGCCATATTTCGTAAGCACCGTAGAGTCGTACTTCCATGTTTGGCCGCGATCCCATCCGGAGGGCGTTCTAATGCAATCTCGTGAAGTTTTCAACGAAATACACAAAGCTTGACTTCTTTAATCGTACCGGCAATATAGATCGTTTTCCGTTCATTCTGGTTCGCTAACCGTCTAAACATAAAATGGCCTTCTCTTATATCAAAATAATCATCTCGAAGGACAAATTAGGAAAATCGAAACCTCTCTTCGATATCTGTAATCGTTATAGAATTACGAACAAGTAGTTTTATTTTGTATTTTGAAATACGAAATAATTTCTCCAATTACAGAAACATGTAACAAGGACATGTCCTGGGAGTATGGGCTATTTGACCACAGGTGGCGCCCGTTGTATCGATTTATTTAATTAGTATAATAATGATAATCTAATAATCATGTATTTAACTGTAATTTAATTCCAATAGATAATACAATCAGTTTGTAAAATGCGATTTTACAAGCTCTCTGAAACGGTTAGCCCTTTGGATTTTTTTCTGAATTTAAAGTTTGCTCCAAATGACTTGAGTTGTATATGAAAATGACGGCATTGAGGCGTAGATTACGAATATCCCATCGAAAATCCGATATCTCTAACGGTTTGTTCAGATATATGCGAAAAACCGGGATTTCTTAATGAAAATGTCATAAAAGTGCCAATAACTCGAAAACTATGGGGTTTTCGACGAAGCGGACCCGATATTCGTAATCAGCGGGTCCGGATGGTCCTACCAGCCTATAATTGAAGGCGATTTATACGAATTAATCTATCGATAATTTCCAAAAATATTCTCTGGGGTCTTTCGGAATTTCGAACTCGCTCCAAATGACTTGAGTTGTATATGAAAATGACGGCATTGAGGCGTAGATTATGAACATCCCATCGAAAATCCGATATATCTGGGTTGTCCAGATATATGCGAGAAACATGCATTTTTAATGAAAATTTCATAAAAGTGTCGATAACTATAGGGTTTTCGACGAAACGGACCCGATATTCGTAATCTGCGGGTCGAGAGGGTCCTACCAGTGCATAATGCCGATTTTTATCAATTAGTCTATCGATAATTTCCAAAAATATTCTCTTGGTCCCCCGTCTGGGGTTTTTCGGAACTTCCAAGTTGCTGCGTTGTACATGAAAATGACGGCATTGTGGCGTAGATTACGAATATCCTATTGAAAATCCGGTATCTCTAACGGTTGTCCAGATATATACGAAGAACGTGAATTTTTTAATGACCATATTTAGGTATATCTAGAGAAATTGATTCATTTATTAGCATTGGTAGTCAATGCCTCTAAGTTAACTAAAAGCCTCAATTGGAGCAGTTATTATGGTACATACATACTCATTGTCAGCAACAGAAATAGTTTTTCATTGGATATTTTATTGTAACATTTATTAAAATGTATATATATATATATAAATATGTACATGTCATTTATAATTACAAATTTTAAAAAGATATAACAACAATAAATACCCCTAAACAATAATCTTTAATTTCTATTTTGAGTTATTTTTCATTTGTAACCATATTTTAGAAATGTAGATGTCTTCCTTGAAGTTAACAATTTTCTTCCTTTCTCTGCAGCAGCAATTCAACAGGGGTAAGTTGCACCTTTATATGGCATTCCATAGCAACAGATTTGTGTTACTCTTTCTCATGACTTCTCCTTCGGTACTTTCGCCGGTTTTCCTATAAAAATAAAGGAATAGTCAATAAATAACCGTACACGTAAAATATAAAACTAGAAAACTTTTGTTGAAGACAATTTATCCAACATGTTGAGATGTATAGTCTAGAAGCCTTACTAATACAACGAGCACAATAATGATCAAATTTTAAAGTCCCATTATGCATGTACAATTACATACAGAGTGTGGCAAAACTCGATATATCCGTTATTATATAAGATATCAAAAAAAGTTATTTACGAAAATTGAATTGTCTTAAACTTAACATTTTAAAATTATTTTCATATATACAGAATGCTCCATATCACCAGGGTAAACCAAACGTACATTTTCTTAAATGGAACATCCTATATATTTTTTCGGGTTTAGATTAAGCCTATACCTCACACCCCCAATATACAATTTCATTGCATTATATAGCGTGTTTCAGAAGTTAGGATCAATTTTATATGCAAATCACTTTGTATACTGCAAATGACAGAGTCTGAAATTTTTCTTTTACAAGCATAGGTTTTTTTATATTCCTCCACTTTTATAGCAGTGACATTTTTTCAAAATTTGTCAAAACTGAATCCAGGACTCATACATTAATTTCTCAATCATTTTAAATGGAACTCCCTGTATTTTGTATTTTATATCATAAAAGGAAAGAATGGTTTAGATACTATATCTAAAGTCATTAATTTCTAAGATATTTTAAAGTCTTTCTAAAAAGTAAGATTTTTTGAAATTATTTTAGTATAACAAGTTGGTCATGGAGAAATGACAGTTAATGTTTAATACAACCACAAAATATAAACATTTATAACTTGCACTAATGATTAACAGTCAATTAATTAACCCAACTGTTTACAATGTAGTTCTATAATAAATTTTCAAAATATCCGCCAATACAACATTGCAGCCGTTCTTCAAGCGATTGTCATACATTTCATAACATTTCTTATTTAAAAAATATACAAGACCTTGAACCTACAATGATTTACATATAAAATTGACAACAACTTCTGAAACACGCTGTATAATTTACTGAAATTATATATTGGGGGTGTGAGACATGAGCTTAATCTAAATCTGAACGAATATATAGAGTGTTCCATTTAAGAAAACGTATGTTTGGTTCACCCTGGTGATATGAACACGTTGTATATTGGAAACAATTTTAAAATGTTAAGTTTAAAACTGTCTACAATTTTCGTAAGTAACTTTTTTTGATATCTTAGATGACACCGGATATATCGAGCTTTGCCACACTAATGCATCACCCTGTATATATCGAATAGCTGCAGAAATTCATTGCATAATTAAATCACTTAGAGAGATTTCCGTCGGGGACAATTACATACATAACTAGTACGCAATTATGAATTGTACTATCGAAACTTATTTTTAAGCTCTCATCCTTTCCATGAACGTACTGATTCGTGCTATTAATTGCAATACCAGTGGAATCGAAGTTAAAGGAATTTATTCCAGCGGTAGCGAGACATTAATTGTAGTCAGGTAGGTAGCACGGACGAGTCTCGTCAGCTAGCAGCCTCGGCAGCCAACGGTAGCTGAGTGAATTGCCCCAGGCACATGGTGATTACCGCGATTCAGACTACTGGCCCTACGTAATTACACGGTAGGGGCACTATCCTAGGCATGTAACGACCAATCTACCTACCCCTAGTGATTTTGTTTTGAAAATTTTCAGTCGCCATCACCGGTATGTATTGCGACGAAACTAATGTTTTATTATAAAAATATCTTCTTGATTAACAACTTAAAGCCTTATTTATTAGACGTTCTAGCACATATGCAATAAATCTAATGGCGTAAATTGGTAGTGAATTAATATAATGCGTTAAATACTCGTGTACTCAATATGTATTCATTTTTTAATAAAACATAGCCGATATATTCGTATAAAAGGGTAAAATGATGAATATTAGGGACAGATCTACCTCTCCAACAAAGTTTTGTAGTCTGCGTCTCATATCGGATAATCAGGAAACCGAATCCAAAGTAATACAATAGGCGTGAAGGTAGTAGTGTTAAGGGATGAAAAACACTTTCCTGGGCATTAGGATATTAATTAATCAATAAATTAATCAAACTAATAAGCAAATATGTGGTAACAAGCATGGATAACATTCATAATGCATATCGAATGCCCACAGACCCGTAAAATGTCAACAAAAATCTAAATATCTAGGTAAATTACAAATGTATTAATAGTTTAAAGAGCAATTATGACAAAATTGAACACGAAAGGTTAGGCTGTTTCCAGATTAAATGGTAGTCTAGTTAATTAAATAAATTACACCGCACATTTACCCACTCATTTGTTAAGGTTGGCGTATAGTTACGTATGTCTATCTATATGGATATATTACTACTGGTATGCTACTTAAGCGACTAACGAACTGACAAAATGTCCATCTAGGGCCAAAGTAATTTACTACTACCTACTTATATAATAAGCCTTATTATTTAAAAAATAAAATAAAAATAACAGCTGAAACACACACTTGTGCCACAGGAATTTTATCATAGGCTACCGTATTGCCAGAAGTAAAGAGGGGATTTGTTCGAGCATTTAGTGAAACATTAATTTTGTCTCGTATTTTTAGAATTCTGTGCCCAAAATAGTCTAGTAATAGGTGGCAGTATGTTTCGCCATAAAAGAATACCTAAAATTATGTGGTGGATATCTCCAGATGGATATAATTGACCACATTGCAATAGATAAGAAATGGCGACGCTCTTCCCTAGATGTGAGAGCAATGAAAGGAGCCAATGTAGGGCCCGACCCTACCCTATGTTAGTGAGAGGCAAGAATAAACAAATTGGCCAGAGTGGCAAGAACGCGACTAAGATACAATGTACAGTGGCTGAAAGAAAGAAGCGAAAATGAAAGAGAGTACCAAAATAAATTGATAGAAACGCATATGGCAACCAATATTTCGGCTAACGAAAGTATTGAACAAATATGGGATAAGACTATATTTAAATAAACATCGGGGGAAGTTATTGGAGTACAAAAGCGATCAAATAATATATGGTTAAGTAGAGAGACGTGGAAAGGAATAGCAGAAGGAAGAAAATTGAAGCAAAAACTATTGATAGTAAAACATAAGGATAAGCTGACAAAAGAGTTAAAAGAGGTTAAAAGAAATGCAAGAATAGATAAAAGATAATACCAAGAAAAACTATTGAAAGAAGCAGAAACGGCTATGATAAACAACGACATTGGCATCTTATACAAGAACACAAAGAAGCTGAGTAACAATCAAAAGACAAACATAAGCCATGTAAAGGACAAACAAGGAAAAACACAAAAAAATGAAGAAGAAGTAATGCAAAGATGGGTGGAATATTTCAGTGAAATGTATGAGGAAAGAAGTATAAAACAGGAAATCGAAGAAGACGAAATGCAGGAGGAATTAGAGTTGACAACAACAAACTTTACAAAGGAAGAAATCAGAAAGGCTATTAAGAAAAAGGGAAAGCAGCGGGGATAGATGATATCACTGCCGAACTCATCAAAGCTGACATAAACACGTCGACTGAGATCCTATTGCCCTTGATCAATAAAATATGGGAGGAAGAACAGGTTCCTAATGAATGGAAAAAGGGGCTAATAGTTAAGATACCACAAAAGGGACATTACACGAGATGCGGAAATTGGAGAGCAATCACACTGTTATATTTTGCAAGCAAAGTTATTACAAAACTAATTCTAGAGAGAGAATCAAGCTGGTTTCAGAAGCGGTAGGACATGCACAGATCACATAAATACCCCCAGAATTATAATGGCAGAGAAAAGTGTATATAAATTTCATAGATTTTAGACAGGCGTTTGACAGGGTGAATAGAGAAACAATGTGAATGATCCACAGAGTATATGGGATACCAGAGGATGATGATGAAGATATTTTACCAGAACCATAATACACAAAGATAAAAGGACAGAAGGAATAAATATAAATATATAAGTGGTGTAAAGCAAAGCTGTGGATTGTCGCCGACCATATTCGTAATACTTGTAGACTGGATCATGAAAAACACTACCAACGGTAAAACTGGAATAAGATGGAATGCTGGACATCTTGAGGATCATGAGTTTGGCGATGATGTATGTCTCATATCTGAGAGCAGGTAACACATGCAAAAGAAATTGGCCAAGGAAACAAAAAAGGTTGGACTAGAAATAAATATATGCAAGTCAAAAATTATAAAAATAAATACAGAAAGAGAAATGGGAATATCCATAGAAGAAGAGGAAATAAAAGGTGTACAGGACCTTTGTTACTTGGGGAATATCTTGGGCAAAAGTGGAAGCATGTATTCGTTATTCTTTGAGGTTTCTTTGTGCGTTCAACACAGTATTTATTTGCACAGATGAACTATTACAATGTCAATACTTCGTTTTGTGTGGGCATAGACTATGTTGTGGTAAGCAACTGAATATTTCACGCATTTATTTACCGGGCGAACCATGAAATGAAAAGGCAGTTTCTATGTTGCCATGGAAGAAATTCTATTCAGACGGCAGGCGCAGGCATCGATTTGTACTTCTATTGTACAAGGAATTTATTTATTATGGAGTTGTGCACATTAGAATAGAAAAAAATTAAATGCGACTATTAGACACACTTTATTGGGGAAACTGGAGATTTGTTCTATAATGAGTTTGCAGAAACTATATTATAGTACAATACGGCGGGTGATCTCATGCGAATCACGATAATGAGACATAGATTGCGAATATTGTACCGAAGATCCGATATCTTTAACGGTTGTGAAGATATATGCAAAAAAACGTGCATTTCCTCAAGAGAAATATTGCTGCGGAGTTCGATGTTCATAAAAGTTTTAAAATTTAATAAGTACCGTCCATATAAATTGCAAAAAAGCAATCATACTTTTTCTGGATTAGGATAATGTAGTGAAAGAATTGGGAGGGCTGTGGACTGGTGTCACAAAGACACAATATCGGGAAATCCAAACACTCGCTCTCATTGTCAACCAAATCTCGAATAATCTAGTTTATTCGTTGACCAGGTTCGTATGATGACTCTTTGGTTTGTAATGCAGGACGAGAATCTGGCAGGATTGCAGCGTGTCTTATTTTACCAAGGAAAATGTATTCTAAGGCACGTAGAATGGCGTAATCTTCAACTGAGAACACAGTCATGTAATCAGGCAAGCTAAATGTCTCCTAAGTTCTATTTGTATTTCATCTGATACATTTGATATTTGGGAATTATAAATTAAACTATTTGAAATAAAATGTGAATAAAAAGTGCTTCGTACGCCATATATTTCACGAAATCTTATCCTGTACGAATAAAATCAAATTATCTTAATAATTTTATTGGTTTCAAGAAATTAAATCCATAATTAAAGACCGGACTTATAGAAAATATGCTTAAAATTTAAGGCATCTAAAATATATTTAAAAATCTGTACGAATCAGATAAAAAGAAATATAACACCGAGTTTTTACGCCTTTTTTGCCTTTTCTAATTTTCATGACTATTTAGACATTTTGGCGTGTTTCTACCAAAATTAATTGCGAAGAGATATTTTCGCTACGCCACTGTACGTTTGTTTCGTGAATGAATTTGTACTTTGTAATTCCCCGCGTGTTTGATTTGCGTCAAGTCTTTAATTCATTTAGTTGTGCTAAAGTTGTTCGTGTAACAGTGTCAAGTGCGTTTGTAGTATAATGCCGGAACGAAACCCACCGTTGAAGATTGGATTAAGAATGACAAGGAATTTAAATATGAACGCAATCAATTATTTTGCCCAGCGTGTTCGAAAATCGGAAGTTTTATTTGCACTTAAAACTGAAATAAGCGCATATACTAAAAATTCACTATTAAAAATCAGATTTCGATTGTGGCCTGATGATGATCCTGCGTTTGGAGTAATAACCAATGCATCCACTATATCGTAAACTATGTTATCCAGCTCATACATTTTATTTTCTTCTGTAATAGTATGTTTTAGGAAATTTGTCCATTTCGCAGTTGTTACAAGGTTAATCCCTTCTTTTAATAGGTTTTACTTTTACTAACTTGAAGGTTTTATTGTTGGCAGCAACATGATGCTTCATTTGTGCCCATACAAGTTCGATTGGGTTTAAATTACAGTGGTGTAGCGGTAATCGAAAAATTGTACGACCACTTTTTGTTACCATTTCGTCAATCACATATGGTATTGGATTATCACCTACACATTTTTTTTTCTATGTTCAAGAAGCTCAGCTTTTAAAAATGTATTATCGACAACAATTTCCTTTGACGGAAGCCATTTAATTAGTGCTTTTTTTCCATGATGCATTAGGTAATTTTTGGAGCCTTAACGGAGTGGTTGAGCTCAAGATCAAGTAGAACTTCCGCCATCCACCCTCTGAATACTTCACCGTTCATTTCCTCATGATAGTCACCAGTTTTCTTTAATTCGAATAACAGGAGTCCATTTTCAGCAAACCCCTCTTCACTACCAATATGTAAAACAATCGATCGATTTCCTTTTTCAGGTGGTTGTTTTAATCCAGTTGCAGTTCCTTCAATAAATGCTTGCCTTGCATCAACTACCGTATATAAAATTACTTGAGAAGCAGGATTGGCTTTTAGTTACTGCAGTATAGATTTCTTCGATTTGCAAGAGAGCACGTATATTGTATCAGGACGTATCGGTCAAATAATAATAAATAAATTAAAGGATGTTCTGCGTAAAAATGAAAAATTGCGTCAATTTTAAATGGTGAAATTGTTACTGATTTTATTATGGATCCCACATGTACCGTATTTATTCTAATAAGCGGTTAAATCATTTTGGGGCATCTATCTTTGCGGCGTTTAGAAGAGGTGCGGCATTTATTAGAGTGCCCCGTTTATTTCGAATCAAACCAAATCCTCATTTTTATTCTTTTACTATCCGTCTCAAAACAATTGTATTGCAAATTAGATTTGATACAAAACGACTTCGTTCTAGTATCACATACGGAATTCAATCTGAATGTTTTTAACGGGGATTCCCCCATCCACTTTTGACGTTGATTGGGTGCACTTCCCATAAAGATGCGGCGTTTATTACAGTGCGGTGTTTATTCCATTCGGCATCATTCTCATGCGGCGTCTATTAGTGTGCAGCGGTTATTGAAGGTGGGAGAAAAAATACGGTATGTACCAGTTACAAGTGTCGACGTAGAGGCAACTTTTTCGGCCTACAAGAATACGTTAAGTGATAGACACACCTTTACAGTCGAATATTTGGAAGAACATTTAATAATCAGTTGTTTTCGGGATTAGTAGTTGTTTTAAAGTAAGAGTTTGTTTTGAAAATGTATTTTTGATGCAAATTATTATTAGATCAATGGTTTTCGGGAATAGTAGTTTTCATTATATAAATTTCTATTTATGGCAAAAGTATATGCATGTTATATATTTCAACGGTCGTATCGTGCGTTCAATATAATATACATACAAACTGGCATACATATACCCGACAAAGTATATTCATGCTTCAAGTAATAAATGATATATTGAAACCCAAGAGTGCTACTAGTATGTAAAATAGCCTCATAATCTACATGGTAGGATGTATAAGATTCAGCCTTAAGGTGTTTTCAAAGCCTGTCCTTATTTCGATGGACCGTAGACTGCCGTGTATCGCGTTAGTATTAAAACTTCGGCGCCGTTCGCATCGAATGATGGCAGGTATACTTGGATATTACTGAACTTACATATAACGTCTATAATGATATATGCGAAGCATTTAAGAATGCACAAAGGCGGTGGCCGTATGGCGGCATGCTCTCGGCTATTTCAGAATCGTTTTCTTATTATCTGGTTGTTGTAAGGGGTATTTGAAACAAAAAGAAGTACGCAATATGGATAGAGAAATTGCAGGTTCACTAAAATGTAAACTTTACCTTATGATTTCTTAGACACACTCATCAAGCGTCCTTATATTGATTGGGATTGTTATTAATAATTTGAATTTGAATCTTCATTTGTAGCATAACTACACTGGAGGAGAGAAACGTGTTGACATAACAAAATCAATTTTGATACCCTAAGAATATTTAGTTTAAAATAAGTATCTTCTTGTAATATAATTTATAAGGCATTGGATAAACACTTCGTATTGCAGTTATAATTTACTGCTAAATGGCACTGCACTTTTAGTCACACATACGGTATCTGCCAAAATATAGAGTACTGCATTTTGCGCTGTTCTTATGCGCATGTCTGCTTATCGGCGTATTATTATGTCAACGTTGTATGTTCGTAGAAGTGAAGAGAACATTGTGGTGTGAGGTTAGAGCTGAAAATGGGTCTCGCGAAACAGGAAAAAGTGTTTACTGTGGAGCATTGTTTTCGCTCGTACTGAAATAGCTACCAGGCTAGGTCGAGTTTAAAGTTAGTGGCGGAACAATATCATGAACAATTTCATAAAGTGGCACCAAGCAACACACTTATACTTTCTAATTAAATTTCGTGATAATAGCAGTGTACTGTGCCAGCGGAAGGGAAGGTCTGGTAGGCCGATAACTGTGAGAACAAATCAACATTATGCACGTATCGTCAATCAGCTTTTAGAGTCACCTGAGCGAAGTCTGTGACGAATGTTCTGAAATTGAATATTATCAATACGTCACTTCGGCGATTGTTTAATGATGCAGATGGATTTCCGTACCAAATTCAGGATGGATAACGATTGACAAACCAAGATAAGCATGCCAGGGTTGTATATTGTGGACGAATTTTGATTATGGTGTACGACGATCCAGGTTTTTTGCGTAATGTGTGGTTCTCTGACGAAAGTCAATAAACAAACAACTCGCCTCCTTGATTTTGAGAGGCCAGACTTTATCATCCAGAAACCGCTACATAGCGAGCGTGTGACGTTATGGTGTGTAGTGTAAGCACATGTTGCTCATGACATTTATTCGGGATCTCAGAAGGTTTCGTCGAGACACGAACCTCCGAATGGAAACACAGTGGCTTCAACAGGACAGCCACACCACTCATCAGTCTATAGTAGTGCTGCAGGGAACGTTTCAAGGACAAATCGTATCCCGCAGGATTGAATTCAACTAGCCACCACATTCCCCTAATCTTACACCTCCGGGCGTCTACCTATGGGGAATGTTAAAGAAGAAAGTGTTCAGCGGTACAGACCTACTCAAAACTGTGAATACATTACGTGAGTGGATCGACTCGTATTTCAGGAATCTGCAGCAATCTATGTTCTCGAATATGTTTGAAAATCTGCGTGACCGTTATGAACAGTGTATAGCGCAATGGCGCACATTTTGAACATGTATATTACAGAAATAAAAATGTATAAGGAACAATTAATATATGTGTTGCTCCAATTTGTCCAAAGTGTGAAATTTTGTATGGGAGCCTGAATTCTTCTCTTAATAAAAGAAAAGACAACATATCAAAATTTAATACTATCTGAGGTAGTACCTACCATAAGGAACATCTTATGAGAATTTCAGAAAAACATGGCAATACCTACGATGCTGTACGGATCCTAGAATTGGATAAACACACAAAAAGATGTCGAATTCAGGCGTCAGAGATGACATTTACTATTTCTAAAAGGTTGCACACCAGAAGACACAATCTGCAACGAAAATAAGGAGGGATCTATGCGTTTCAAATCTGAACGCGAAGATTGAAGAACATAGTAATAAATACTTGCATTCTCTAGAAAGAATGTCAGATAGTAGACTTTTTTGTCGTTATAGTAGACTGACTTCACTTGTGCTTTCGGTATTGGTTTGATTTAATTTAATTTTGTGTTTCTGACCATTGTAAAGTAATGCTAATATCCCTTGCCAACAATTTGACGTGCAGGCAAGATTTATTTAAAATTAATTTTCTTGCTATACGCTAGCGAGACATGGGTACTCACAGGCAAATTGCGGAGGAACATACAAGCTGCAGAAATGAAATACCTAAGAGGAGTAGTAAATATATCAATAATAGACAAAATAAGAAATGAGAACATACGGGAAATGCTACAAATAGAGAGCGCCAAAACTCATATAGAAAGGGCACAAATGCGATGGTGGGGTCACTTGAAAAGGCTGGGTGAAGAAATGCAAGTGAGAGAAGTATGGGAAGCAAAGAAGATAGGAAAGAGAAGGAGAGGTAGAACGCGTATGACATGGGATGGAGAAATGGCAAATATATTGAGAACGAAAGGGTTGTCCTACAGACAGGCCGAGACTCTTGCAAGAGATAGAAGCTCATGGAGAAACGTTGTAAAAGGTGTATAGTGTTTTAATATGACATAAAATCCTCTACACCTCACGGTATATGAGGAATGGATTTTATATATATATATAATTTTCTTGAAACCAGTCAATCAGCCGACTACGGTAATTATTGTTTTAATGTGACTTTAATTGGTAGTTTAAAGCTGGATATCTCATTAGCCAATTTTTATCGAAAGATATAGGAAATAACTTAAATTTGAAATGTAGTATGCGCCATGTGTGTCTAATTAGATAGACATATATTGGCGTGTGCCAAACTGACAAATTGGAACTTACCTAAGAAATGAGTACCAATTACAAATATGAAAAGTTCTTTTGTCACATGTACTAAATGTAATTAGGCAACCACTGAAACAAGTTAAAATGGTCGGAATTAGAATTTAATACCCCATATACAGCTATCCCATATAGTGTACGGTGAGAGATGTTAAATAAAAGAAACTTTTTGACATTACAGAGCTGCATTTGAGTTTTATATTATTGCCCTACTCCCAGCTGTATCCAAAATTAGTAAGAAATTAATAAAAAATCAGCTAGGTAATGGCTTTTCTTAAAAAAATTCAAAATTATCACGCCTGCACAGTTTGGCTTTTTGTCCAACTCTAGTACAGTGTTCTCGGTCTTCAATGAAGTCTTTACTAATATTAATAACAAACACTTTACAGCAACTGTGTTCTGGGACTTTAGTAAAGCCTCTGACTGTGTGTTGGGGTTTGGCTTTTCTATTAATCAAACAAGATTTTCGGTAGCTTAACGTTTATTTAGTATACGTTGATTTGACACACTTGTTTACCCTTTTTAAAACATCATTCATTGGTCTAGCGTTACCTAGTTACATATCTCGTAATACATATGCGATTTATACTAAAGTTTGTTCAGACTCCAACACTGTGTCAGTCATGTCATCTTAATAAAAACAATTATTTTACTATGGGATTCCTTGTTTTTATCAATGACATCAATAATTTCAAGACCAGCGGACAATTATGTCTCTTTGCTGACGACACTAGCATCACTTCAAGCAGCCCAAACAGAGTAGACCTGTAATCGGTTATATCTAGGGACTTAATCATCATCAAAAAGTGGTGAAATTTCAACTGCCTTTGCTATAACAAAGGAAAAACGGTAATTCTACCTTAGAAAGGTGCACTGCAGCAACCATGTGTTTTCGAAAATGAGACTGTCAATATAGTTCCATCTGTCAGATACCTGGGTCTTATCGTTGATGACATTCTTAGATGGTCTCTCCATATCGACTCCCTTACAAAAAAATTGTCTTCTGCGTGCTTTGCAATTAGATCTGTAGCCAGGGAGCTTAGCCCTTTCTCTGCTCGAATGACTTACTTTGCCTTTTTTAAATCCCATCTTCGCTACGCTCACCGTTTTTGGGGCACTTGTAGATTATACAGTTTATACAATTTTAATACAATTTTTAAATTGAGAAAAAGGGCATGATCTTGATTTACCTCTACCCAACATAGAGTTACCTAAAAATTCAATCATCTATAGCGCAATCAAGCTGTACAACCATTTCAGCTTAGATCGACTCCGACCTATGTAAATTTTCGCAGGAAGGTAAAAACATATCTATAGGGTAAAATTAAAGGTTCTCCCTTTTGCGCTATCTTTGACAACTTATTGTATCCAACACCATGTATTTCCTTGTCTGTTGCACTTGTATTTTTTAGTTAAAAATTTTTACTTAGCTTTGTCTACAAAATTTGTAATTTTATATGACAATAAAGCATTATTTATTTAATTATTATATAAAAATACAGTACGTGAAAATACAAAGGTTGATTATATGATTGTTACTATAAGAATTACAAAATCGATTCAATTATATCTAACAAAGGACCATGAGCGTCATGGTTAAGCCGCTTTTGGAATCACTACACACGCAATCCTTCTAGCGGGACAGGTAGGTAGGGTACTGTATTACCGATACTATTCCGGTAGTCACGTTTGTGTTGATCTTGATCGGTGTACCTTGGACGACGCCATGTCCAGACCCAGGGCACCATTCTTAGGATTCACAATAAAGTCCGCGCTCTACCTTGATTCTGGAATTTCTTGCCCAGTATTTTTTTGTATATTAAAGATGTGCAGTTCCTCTGATTCACTGGCTAAAATTTCACAGCTTTTCACTCGATTCAGTAGATACTAATCTATTAAGTTGTTAAATTAACCACCAGAATCACAATATGCTTATAAGAATGTCTTATAAATTAAATGTCGATATATCGTATTTTTGCATTAACTTTGGCAATGAAAGATTTAAAACATATAAAGAAACTTACAAATTACAATTTAATATTTATATTTCGTCTATTTGTTTGTATTTTACTTTTTAGATGCTCATTGATTAGGTACATACTGATATTTGTAATGTAATAAACAGCCCATGCTATAATTGGAGTGAACGGACGGAATAATTAGTATCTCATCAAAGATCGAATCAGTACCAGACTACCATCAATAGTATAGCCTTTAAACATACATTTCTGGCGCACATGACGGACTCTGTAATAAGATGGTCTGTCTGTCACGCGTTCTGTTTCTTCAGTGTAATGGTTAACTAATCATAGAGATTTAGAGCCAAAGACACTGGCTCTCGCACATCATACCATCTTTAGGTGCATTACCACGGCTGGAAAAGACTGAATCGCCCGAAAGTGGGCCTCCGGCATCACTCAAATAATTAAGTGTAGTAGCAAGATGTATCCCAGCTGCCTTACTTGCTTGGCTACTCGACTGCCTGCGATGCCGTAGCAAAAATTAAATTTAAATTTAAAGTACCTGTTTCTCGGCGGTTATTATTATCGGGGATATAACCGCGCTCGTTTAAATTGCTCCCGATCTCTCCGTAAAGTGAGTTACCGATATTCGGCTACTTCATACGCCGCTCATAGTTGTAAGGATATTTATTTAACATACCTAATACAAAAAGTTTTATATACCGCCATAGGCAATTACTCTCGTTGCTGTATATACAAAGGCATGTGCAGTTATGTAAAAATCTAGAAGTAACTCTAAGCTAAGCTTGATTAGAATATTCAATTTTTAAAATATATTTTTCTTGTTTCTAAATAATCCCAAACATTTTAACATTCATTGTCCTGTCCTCTTCCCTCTATACTGCAAATGTTTAAGATACTGCCTCAGTATCTCAAACTTTATAACATGTAGTGATAATAATAAAATTTTGGTTAATCTTTGTGCATATTTTCATAAAAATGATCGCATGAATGTGTGCATATTTCACCCACATTTCAGTAACTATAATCCGAGCGTTAGTCACTAATATTAATGAACCAAAAGTAAATTATATTTGATTAGTGTTATTGTTTCGGCCACTTGAACGAAACACTGTGTGTATTATTTTGGATTTTCTTATTTCCTAGTATTATGCCATATCGATATGCCGGAACTTGAAAATATGTATAAAAATAAAAAAAAAACCATAAACGATTAATTCAAAAAAGGAAGCAGGAATATTACTATAAGAAAATAGAAATACCTACAAATAAATCAAGGGATGTTTGGGAAATTGTGAATGAAATACGAAATAGAAACTCAAACAATACACATGATTACTTAATTGAAATTAACGGTGAAGAAACGTCTGACAGTCACGTTCTTTGCGGTGTTTTTGCGAAATATTTCTTAATAATTGCTAGCGATCGTATCAGGATAGCATTCGGTGATCAGCGTAATGCACTGAAATATACGCGTATGCGTGACAATAAATTTTGCACCAACTTGTTGCCATGACGTAGTTACTTGTATAAGTAATCTAAAGAACAAAAAGTCTTCCAGTTTTGATGAAATCGGCAACTAATTAAAGATAATAAGCTTGGATATTTCGGATGATTTATCTCATGTAATTAACAAATCTTTTGATGCAGCAAAATTTCCATCAGAACTAAAAACCGCTTCGGTTATACCCGTGTACAAAAGGGATGATTCCTCTAATATTAATAATTATAGACTTGTTTCTATACTAAGCTCTTTTTCGAAAGTCATTGAGAAAATTGTCTCTAATCAGATAGCTGACTTTCTTAATAAACACAGAATATTGCACCCGAGCCAGCATGGGTTCGAAAAACAAAAGTCAACTGAGACTGCGCTCTCTCATATTTTGGAATGTATTTACACTGCTTTAGACTCAAATAATTATGTGGCTGACATCTTCTTTGATTTAACATGCGCGTTCGATTGTGTAGTTAGTAATGTCTTGGTGGTGAAACTATATGCCATTAGATTGGTTATTGTCGCTTTTAGAATGCAGAAAACTGGTGGTTAAATTGGGAAATGAGCAGTCGCCTGAATTTGACATTGATGTGGGTGTTCCGCAAGGGTCAGTTTTACGTCCATTGCTATTCTTATTACACATCAATGATCTGCCGGAAAGAATAACTTGCGGGCTCTATTTTATTTGTTGACGATATTTCTGTAATTGTGATGGCCACAACATTAGATGACATTAATTACGAATTTGAAAGAACAGTTGAAGTGACGGGTTGGTGTAGTAAAATAGACTGATTTTAAATGAACAATAAACAAAAATTTTTAATTTTCATATACGGAAGCCTATCATAAATATAAACAGAAACTTCACCGACAATGCATCTGTACTAGGTCAATATTAGATAAAAATCTCAGTTGGGAAGATCAACAAAGAAAAACCAGATAGAACCTATTATGTAATGTTACAATTAAAAAATGTCCTAAAACAGCAAGACCTAGTAAATGTCTATTATTCATTGGTGTACTCTGTGCTATCCTACAATGTCATTATCTGGGGTGTGGCCACAAACTGGGAAAGAGTCTTTCTTATACAGAACAGTTTTATACGATTAATTTTTAATCTACTTTTTAGAGGAAGTTGTATAGAAACATTTAAAACTAAAAACATAGTAACCTTTTTCCCTGCATTATTATTTATAAAGCATTGACATACATTAAGGAACACATACATGATTTTGAATCGTGTAGGGCAATGCATTCGCGTAAGACCAGACAATTAAATTTTATGACAATTCCACGACTCAGATTAACATTAACGAAAAAAATTATGAGCCTAAAACTCCTAGTCCTCCGGGCGAGGTACGGCCAATTGGTTGCTCTAAAATTTTCAAACAGCCCGTAAAACAGATGTTATTGGAGAAGGCATTCTATACCATAACGAATATGTAAATGAATAGATTTTGTGTTTGCTTTGTGATACATTATTTTATATATTTATGTATTTATATGACCATTCAAACCAATGTTAGATTGGCATACTGAATAAATATATATGTTATTATTATTATTATTAGTTTACGTGTATATCTTTGTAAACAGGATGTGCCTATTCTTACGATTTCATTTTAACTTTAGCCGAAAGAGTATTCCTCACATTTAGATATCTTTATTGGGGTGATTCGGATTAGGTAGAATGCTATACTTTCGGCAATATACTTTGATCCCTTCTTAAGGTATTCTTCGAATGCCGTAGCATCACGTTTAGAAAATATGTTTTTGCATATAGATAGCACGTAGCTATTGTAAAATTGTGTTACATTTAACCAGGATGTTGTAACCCCACCTTTATAATAATGTTCGAAGCTTTCCTCAGAGATTTTATACTTTTAAATATTCAGTTAACAAAACGGCACACACTCAACGGACATGTTTGTAATGTGCGAATGTCGTGCATATTAAAACAACAATCAAATAAACAGTGGAACAAGTGTTAACTCAATTCTTTCATTCACACTTCATCACAGAAACAAATTCCTTCAAAGCAGAAGGAATGTACAGTTATTATAAATAATAAACAAAAATTCCAAACCACAACTTAAGACAATACTTACCAGTGTGTAAAAACAGGTGATTCTTTAGATTCGTGTGTTTGGAGAAGCCTCTTGAGCATATGTGACACTTAAACGGCCAGGATCCGGAGTGAACGTACATATGAGATCTTAAATCTCCAGGCGTTGGAAACGACTTGCTACACAGATTGCATTTATGTGGCTTCTCCTGCAAATGAAATGTTTGTTTCAGCGTTTCTAAAACACGAATAGTCTTTTTTGATAAACTGAATAGTAGTCGCAGTAGCTTGATATTTCAACTGCAATGCTGCAGATATACTGTCAGGATGCAGCCAATGGCATTTGGTACATATATATCATTTAAAATATTTCGGCTGATATTCTACTACTTTTCATATTTAAGTACTCGCTAGTTTTAAACTCATGTAACACGCAAAAATCAAATTGTAGAGCATAGCTATTATTTTGTTTTTGAGCCAATTAAAGAGAACTAAATCCAAGCAAGTAAATCGTGGACGTCTATCAGCAAGCACGGTACTTGCTTGCTGATAGACGTCCACGATTTACAATCGAAAAGTAAAAGGATTAAGGGCTAACTTTAGGAAGGCAGTTATTTCATTAACACAATTAATAATAATATGCGTAATATTTATAAAATGAAAATTGTAAATTCTGCATCAATGATTTTATATTTGATTAGAAAAAAAAGAAATAGTAAGCAGTTAAGATTGTAGTATCCTTACGTACGTTTTATTGAAAGATTTCTTTAAAATTTAAAATAAAGGGAATGCGTTCGTAGCCGGCGCACTATAGGGCAAATAGACAAATATCACCTCAAAACTCAATTTGGTAAATATTTCGTTGGAGTAAAATAATAACTAAAAAGCCGCCCTAAATAGGCATAAAAAATAACAGGCATGAAAATTCAAAAAAGGGAAAAAAGGCATAAATAACTTTTTATATGCTTTTATCTGATTCGTACAGATTTTTAAATATATTTTTCATGTCTTAAGCACAAGCATACTTTCCATAAATCCGGTCTTTAGGTCGCCTCTTCTCGTCCTCTTCTACTGATGCTGATGATACAACTTTCCTGATAACGAGAGATACGTTGGCGGAGGTAACTGATAACACCGATTTATATTTTAAGGATATTCACGAATGGCTCTGTCTCTAAACTATTCTACAACTAATGTAATTGTTTTCCAACAAAAATGTAAAACATATCCATCTAGCCTAACTCTCAATAATAATGAGTGCGCTGTCACGGAGGTCATTCGTCTGTTGAGCCTAGCAGTCGACAGACACTTTAGATGGGACCACCAATGTCAAAATGTCTATGGTAGACTGAACAGCATGTTTTGCTTTTCGTCGGTTGCGTGACCTGGTAGACCCTCCGGTGCTACGTGGTCTGTACTTCGGATGCTGCTATCCTCATCTTGTGTATGGGGTGAGTGTTTGGGGTGGCAGTGGCTGCCTTATGCGTGTCTTTATAATGCAGAAGAGAATCATACGTATCATGTATGGTTTGGGTTGCAATGAATCATGTAGGAGCCTTTTTAGAAACAATAAGCTGCTGATCATATATGGTATTTACATTTTTCAGCTACTAAACTTTGTTGATTAAGAATGAAGATCTGTTTAGCGATGGATCGGTCTACTGGTACCCTAGGCACCGGCAATTTGATTTTTGATTTAACGGAATATATTTTAATATTAGACCTGTGTAATTTAGTTTATAAGTTTGGCAAAATCCATCCGTTTCGTAAATATCTATAATATTTTTGTTTAGATGTTATTAGTAGAGATAATCCTTATTTGTGAGTAGTAAACACAAATCTTTCCACAAATCTCTTGCTATTTCTCGGTAACGACAATATCTTCATTGAAAACATTCTTTTGGCCGCGGTATTGTTCGCAGGAAGGAGGTTTTTCGCATTTAGTTAGAGATTTTATAATTTATTTCTAAAGAATAAATTTACAAAGTATATAACTGGACCTATAATATCAGTGATAACTCTTTTCAAAAGGTATATTGGAATGTCCCAAATCAGCTTTTATTAGTAAGTTTACAAGATCCCAGATTTAATAACTCCTGCTCAACAAAAGGATGTGGAAACATTGATGCACAATGTAACGGCTAATACGTTTTGGTAATAAACACCTGACAGAATATTTTTAATAGACGTTGGTGAATCAATAAAGACACAAGACACAACAATCAAGTATTACACTTTTCAAAAGTGTAATAATTTCAGTATATATATATTATGATAATATATATTTTTAAAGTCCTTGACTAATGTATTATCGCAGTTCTTAACATCCAAATAAAAATCGTTCAAAACAGGAAATTTAGATTTTAGATTATGTAAATCTACCAGCATTAAACTAGACTGCCTGATATCTTCACTAACCCACCCTCTCTGTGTGCGAAATAAATATGACTAGACGGAGGAGAATATAAATTGGTTTATTAAAACTTTTAAAGCTTAAAGGCATCATAATAACTGTATTTTATATATTATCAGACAAAGATAATAAGGAAAGAAATTTTCCTAATGCTTACTTGCAAATATGTCTGTCATACTTACATAATTATCGAAAAATATATAATGAAATAATTAAGAAAATTATTGTGATAATCAAAACAAATCTATTGCCAGCACCTACGCAAATGACTCTGTGGAATTTACGATTTTGGACAAGGACGATTAAGCGTTAAATTCCCTAAAATACGGTATTTATTGCGTACGGTCATTAAAATACACCGGATAGAAGTTCAGCCCGTTGCTCTCATAGAAATAAAAGTATACAAAAGAGGGTAGCGTCTGTGGGAACATTAAGAAAATGACTCTCCCTACGCCATATGTCTTCACGCAAAGGCAGTGTTTCCGGTTCTTTAAGAAATTAACTCTTCCTGATTATGCTCCTAACAGAACGAACAATCGACTAAATTATCATTCAGTATTTTGAAGTTTTACGTCGCAATATAAAATATGCTAGTGTCAGTCATTACATATAACTGGAAGTGTCAGTTACTGCCAACAAGCATTCTAAAATATTATTGAGTATTCTTAATCTTTAATTACTCAAACACATACCAGTCTTAGCTTCTGAGGTGCTTTCAAATCTAACTAATCGAGATAAAGCAAATTATTTAATAAATATATGGAGCTATAATCTTTGTTTGTCCTCCATTAGAACTTCTTACACTTATAGTCACACATTTGAGTATGAAATTTGTTATGACGTTTATTAAGGGTGCAACTTCTTGAATATACTCTACAAATGAACTATTAAACACACTGTTCGCATTACTCCTCCCACACAAAGTATTCATTGATTCGGTACGACACGTGTTTTGGGAATACGTGGATTCCCATTATCAAGTCGAATGAGACTCCGTTTGTCCTTTTCGAAAATTCAATTTCGGAATCATATTATCACCATGTTCCCTGGTGCTCATTCGGTTATTCGACTTGACAATGGGAATCCACGTATTCCCGAAACACGTGTCGTTCCGAATTAATTAATACTTTGTGCGGGAGGAGTAATCCGAAGAGTGTGTTTATTGTGCTGCCCCACAGTCCTTGCAATCTTTGCCAAATAAACTATTAATCTAGTAATGTAATATCCGAAATATAAATAATAAGGATTGACTGACAGGTTCTGTATTGCACTGTTGTTAAACTACTTTGTAATACGTTATCTGCGGTAATGGGTATGTGATATATGTATACGCGAATTTTTTTACGATCTCCAATATAAATTAAAAAATAAAATAAAATACTGCACGCAGACTACTTTGTGTATTAAAGACGAGTGACATGTAAAGTGCTTATTCTTGCATGAGAATTAGCGTGCATTATGCAATTCGCTGAGATAATTTATCTCATCTTGTGATGAAGACGTTTTATGTGTTACAATGGGGTTAATACTAAGATAAGCGAATCTGCGGTACGGCATGGGATGTATGTAAGGAAAAGCATTTGTTTGCGCTTTAACGCCTTGACTTTTTATGGATGAGGACTATAACACAAATAATGCATAACGTTATCATGTTTACTTGCCTACTTTTTGGAAGAAAAAGTCATGTAAGAAGCCTATATAAAATCGTGCATATAATTTCATGCAACTTCAACCAAAACCGATTCCTCCATAAGAAACATATAGGCGACCTTGACCCAAAGCGCATTTTCTAACTACTGCCGTACTTCCGGCATTAAAATTATTTGCTCAATGTTTTTGTATATGTTGGCAAAGAACAAATAAATGAAGATAGTCAAAGAATATTTGTATCTACCCGTAGCGTTACCAAACTGGTCCATCTTCTACTAAACAATTAAAGTAAAGTTGAAATTATTAGACAAGTTCGTATTACGTCACATGCGCAATAGACGATTTTTGAATTGAGTTGCTGTTAATTGGTACGTGGTGGCCAAACGCTTGCGTCTTAATGTCATGCATCTAACGACTATGTAATATGTACTTTCGTAATAATTTCAACTTTACCATGCCCTAAAATAAGAGGGAAAAAACACCGAGATTTTTACCAAAACGACGCAGAAGTCTAAAATCTGTAGAATTTGGATTTACTCGAGAAAATACTATAGTGTCTTTCGTCCAAAAAAAAAAAGAGTGGTTAAAAATGGCACACCAGAAATTATAGATGTTTCAAATTCTACAAAAAGTGGAGTGGACTCACTGGATCAGAAAAGATGGCCTAGCAATCAAGGGTTCTTGGAGGAACTCTTACTGAAGGCGCAAATCCGTGCACTTCTGGAGTCGCTGAGTCTGCTGCAAAACGGAGACGCTGACATAGGATAGGAAAGTAAAGACGGCTTGTCAAGAATCCTCAAAATCAGTATGTAAAGAACACTAGGACTGTTTTAAAAAGTAATGCAAATTATGCTTAAAGACTTTGGTGTCAGAATTTTTATTACATAATAATTTCGTGCTTTCTGTTGTTGACATTCTTTTTTTCAATCCACAATTGCAACAATTTTAAGAGTTATACATTTAGTATATTGTCTAATTCTTTTTTCCAAACACAGTGTCTACCCACCTACGATACCAGTCAAGTGAACACAAATTAACGATACCATCTAAGGGAAAAGAACCACAAGGAACAAACAATACCAGACTGCAGTTCTGATATAACTGCAAATAAACTTCAACGCTCCTCTAATGCGATAGCTACGTCAACCGTGCGAGAGTATAGGCCAGTCAAAGACGAAGACGCCTTCTGATCACATACTATGTATATAAAATTATATAAAATTTACTGTTAATACGCTGTTAAAAACGTGTAAATATTGAAGCTATATAGGGTAACTTTGTTCTTTGTAAACTAATGTTATCGGGTAAAAGCAAACCAATTTCAAAAAAGACGATTACAAAAGTCGACACATTTGTCCGGTAGATTGAGTGATGTATGACGGACAACGCACACTTAGATACTGAAACAAACAAGGTCGGTGGCTGTCGATTCAATAGTAAGCAGCAATGCGACTTGATATGGAACATATTACTGTACAAGTTGATTGACGCGTGGTGGTTGAGACCGTCAGAGCGCGCCACTGTCGTGTCAGAATGCGACATCCATTTACGTTCAATTAATGCGCCTATATACTTATCTACCATTGAAAGAAGCACCTTCAATCTGCTTGTTGATCAGTGTAGCTACGTAATGCGCGTGTTTGTTGTTCACTTATACTCTTGTTGATATTAACGCAATTGAATTGACCATTGGACGACTAGGTTGCCGCGACGTGACAAACATTGATCTTAGTAGCCGCTTGATCGATATTAGCGTCTTATTTATTACCATCGCTAAATAATTGAACGAATTAATGTATATGGTACGCGAATGAATCAGCAATAAAAAACGAAGCATGCGTTTTATTTCCTCCGAGGAGGGGAAATAATTTTATAATACCATTTCATCATTGTTATTGCACAGGCTTATCACATAGATTTAACGAGGAAACACCCAAAAATTCAGGCTTAGATGAAACTTCATACACTAAGAATAACATGTACTGGATATGTTGGATATGTGATGTCCAAAATTATAGAAAAAATTATTGACGAACAAATTACAAAGTTCTTCAACAGTCACATTCTCCTTCCTAGGACCCAGTCCAGGTTTCGGAAAGGATACGGTTGTGAAACTGCACTTGTCGGTATCACAGATGACATTCTAGCAGCGGGTGATCGGAGGCTTGTGACGATTCTGGTTTTCTTGCACTTTTAGCAAGGTTTTTGACATGGTTGACCATCGTGTGCTTCTATCTCTTCTGAAATCTGTTGATTTTGGGGATAGTGCGATTGAATTAGTGGAGAGCTTTTTCCTTGCAGATGAATATTAAACGTTAAAACCAAAATCATATTATGAATTTGTCCCATCCCACTTTACATACTGCACGTCAGATTATCATCCTTCTATCGACAGATATACCCGACGTAGAATTCAAAGAGCTCAAGGCTCTTGTCTAAGGTTTATTTTCGGATTACGTAAATATGACCATAACTCCCATACATTTCGCCAAGCATACGTACTGGCGGAATATGCATAGTAGAAGAGGGCCGAAAATTCTATGTTTGTATCACAGAATTATTCTTTTTAAAACACCACCATACCTATATGAAAAGATCAGATACCGTAGCGATGAACATAGCATAGAAACTCGTTTCCGTGGTCTAATATCTCCACCGCCTCACAGAACTGCCCTATTTAAAAGGGCTCTTTCTTATGCAATTTTCTCAAAATATAATAGACTTCCAAGAGAACTCAAGGAAATGTCGCTTGGTTTTTTCGGCATAGACTTAGAGAGAGACTGATCATGGCCCCAGATTAATGTGCTTTATATATCATTCATGGAATACTTTATTTATTTTTTTCAATTTTTATACTTATGGCAGGCTTACTGTATATGTTCGCGCTGGGTGTTTCAAGGAATAATTATCATTCTTAGAAGCTGCATATTTCCTTAGTATTGTTGAGAATATATATTTGTTCTTTCTATCTTCTTCTATGAGTGGGCAATACTTTTGAAACATGTAACAGACTTAACTTGAACACCCTTAAGTGATACTAGGTGGGAAAGTGGGATACATGCCATTAAACCATTCAGATATGATGGTATGGAGATATTTATACTATTTTGCTAACCATTTATCAAAATTAAAATATTGCTAACTGACTAGGAGTTGAAGCATCTGGTTTGCGATGTCGTCTGTAATAAATTATGTTCACTTGTAATTTGGCAGGAAATTTTAAATCACGTCAATCCTATTATCAAACTTATGGAATCTAAAAAGATGAATTATTTCTATAACCATAGATCTTCCAAAAAACGGCAAACATTTTTTCGAGAGCCTTAGAACGGATGACTACTTTAATTGGGGACTAATTTTGAAACAACCTTACGACGAAACAGAGTTAGGAGAAAGTAAACGCACTTTTCTTATGATAGTAACGAAGAACCAATCGAAGGTGCTAAACAAAATTATACAGTAGATTTTTTCACAATAGATTAAGCAACCAATGGCTTAGAGTACCCGTTAAAACTTTTAAGCGACCATAAAATGTATTTCAAATTCCTTTATGACATCTATAATTTTAAAAGAAAACATGAAAATAGAAAATTTGATATGAGACTGTAAAGATTTAGAAATTGTTTTAACTGATCGAGAGTCGTTCGATTTGAATGGGGTAGAATCAGCAAATGAGTTACCTGAGTTCTTAACAAAAAAAGAAAGCCCGCTCGGAGTGCTAAAATTTATTGATAAATTAAAGCTTTCACCGAATCTAAGCATTGCTATTGAAGAGAGGGATTCCTCGAAATTAAAACTTTTTACGATCTACTTCAACACAATTTCGCCTGAATTGCTTTGCTATACTAACCATTGAACACGAAATAAATTAGATTTACAAGAATAATCAAAAAATTGCAGAGATAAAAGTTAGAAAAAACGGAGATTTTGGATTATAATACAAAAAGTTGTTCGTTATGTATGTTGGTTAAAAATATAAATTGTTATATAAAACTGTTTTTTTTCCATAAAAATGTATATTGTTAATTGTACCCCATTTCTCATATATTATTAAGAATTCCGACGTCTAATGAAAAGGGCGGCAATCCTGCATTTTTCGCTGGGCTACATATTGTCTAGAACGAGCCCTGTCAACATGCTACGTATCTATCCTATTAAAGTTGGCCAAAAATGATGCTGAGTTAGAACTCCGACAATATTGTTGCAAGGTACCTCATCAAAGGCACCTTCTATATCAGGGGATACACTCAAGGTCAATATTTTATTATCCACTAGTCTTCTGATTCGCATATCATACGCTGAAGTGCAGATGTGATAATATTTCTCGGTATATAAGCGTGTTGATTCGTTAGAATTGGTAGTAACGCAACCCCGACTTCTTGATTTGCCTGTACACAGTCTTTTGCGTGGTTTTAGAAACAAACTGGTCGGACTTATTTAAATTATTTAAAGTACATTGACTCAGTTTGATCTATAGCCTTATAAAAATAATTGATAATATGATGAGATGCAAGCTAGGAACAGCAATTTCATTTTCATAGTTAAAACCCCATTCATAATTTACGTGCAATCAATATTGAATTAATTGCAATTATTAAGCATCAGGAAACCAACTTATAACATGAAATTAAATAAGTATCCTACAAAGTCATTTGCATCCATTAATTAAACAGTATAGTAGTGAAAAAATAAAATAGTAAGAATTTGTTTAACTGATTCATGAATCAATAAACATCGCAAGGACAGTGAGGCAATGTAGTAAATACACGGCAAATTGACTCATTCGGAAAACGTGTTTCGGGAAATATGTGGACTGCCATTCGACCATTGCCATACGGTTGACATTGGGAATCCTCGTATTCCCGAAACACGCATCCCGAATTAATCAATTTACTGTGAAGTGAGGACTGATCTTATACAGCGTGTCTATCATTGATGAATGGTTTTCGTCATATACGGGATTTCTAAAAATAACAAAATCTGCAACCTACAAGCTACAAGCACCAAATACAAACAAAGCATTATTTATGTTTACATTAATACATAGCACAGTATTTAATTATGAAACAATAAATATTCAGAAAAACCGCAGAAGTAACAGTCCTACATATAACGTACATGCATGCATATTTAAAGACGTACACCACAATCAACGAACCAGAACAATACTTCAGCTTTTCTCACGGTTCTTCAAAAAGGGTCCGTGAACTTTTATGGATTATGTACTAGTATCTTATGTATATACATATGTATGTACCTAATAAACCGTCCTTATTTAAATAAATGAAAATAACAATGGTAGTAAAGTATATATATATATCACACATAATTGAGAACAATCGGTTTTAGTTTTCTTAATTTGTGTACCACTAATACCCTAGTGAGCAATTTTAGTTACCATTTCAATGTTATCTCAATTAAAAATCATAGTAAGTAGACATAATATACATATGTGTGGCAAAAAACACGAAAAGGCTATAGTTTAGTGAACTCAAAAACAAACATACTTCCAATTGGCGATAGTAAAATAAACAATAAAAATCCTTTGTTATATAAGGCAAGTTATGGAGGGAAAATGTATTTTTTTTACCCGCACACTGCCATAGGCCAAAGTTATAATTTTCATTGCAAATTCTAATTCTAAACATTATTCTAAATACAAAATATTAAGGTTTCCCTATACTTAAATGTCACCAATTTTGAGATATGTTCAAATTTATGTAAAAAATCGTTTCGGTGGCCTTTCATTTAAAAAATTGTTTCTTACGACACTCTTAAATTTTAAGATTCAAGTTGCTTATCATTTGAAAATATAACCCTTGGGCTTTCAAATATTGTCGAATCGCTAGTTTAATGTAACGACTGTATCTATCTTTTAGCAATTATATAAGCGGTGTGTTATACCGAATTCTTTTTAAATAATGGTGCTATTACCAGTACGTATAGTGGTGTGCATAAATAAGTAATCGGTAGGTGTTTTCAAAAGATAGCTTTTATTTCAAGATTAATTTCAAAGCAAAACGGTATCCCTACATAATTAATTTAACTTATTTTGAAACTGTTGTATGAAATATTTATAATAGTTGTGTATTTATCTAATATTTAGTATGTCCACCCTTTGCTTGGATAACGCTACGGACTCGATTTTGAACACTATTAAATAAGTTATTTATAAATTCTGGTGGAATGCTGTTTCACTCTTCCTCCAGGACATTAAACAAATCATTTGCGTTCCGTGATTGCCTCCTTTGTTTGGCCCTGTCCATGTGATCCCAGACATGTTCTATTATGTTTAAGTTGGGGCTCTGGGGTGGCCAAGCCAGGGTTTCGCAGATATCCTGCATTATCCAGCGGGGATTTTGAGTATCCCAATACCGACAGTTTTGCTTATTTACACCTCCATTGAGACAAAACGTTGCCTTATCCGAAAATACAATTCGCCTTGAAAACTGTTGATCGTTGTTGCACAACTTCATGAGTATCTCGCAAAATTCAAGTCGGTTGTTGTGGTCATCTTCATTTAGTTCATGAACCAACTGGATTTTGTAAGGATGCCATTTATTTTCCTTTAAATACTTTAGGACGGATACTTGGCATTATACTTCCCTATCGATGAAGCATATTTTTTTCCAAAACACTTGGATTCAAATGATTACTATAAGAAATTTATTTTCTTGGCCTAGGAATGTGTATATTCTTCACACAACCAAGAATTCTTACAACAAAGCGTTATCTTTTCCTTTTTAGAAAATACGGTTAGTACTATATGAATTCACTAATTGTCTGTGTACTGTTTTGTTCAACAACGACATCGTTCCTGTTTCTGTACAATTTGTTGTGATATTTCACCAAATTTATTCATACTATGCATACCTATATTTCTCGCCTTATATATTGAAAAGTAGTAGAATGCACATAAACATAAACATTAGTAAAACATATTTTACAGTTCGTGGTTAAATAAATTATTAAAACTTTTGAATTACGTGTATTTGTGTTTACATTCATGGAAGTCCCCGAATCCATGTCCGGTGATTTACGGATTGCGCATATACATTCAGGTCGTAAACTATAGAGTAAAATTCATAAAACCCAACAAATTTTTCTCTTAAAAATGCTTGAACACGTATATTTTTTAAATGGTATCCCAAACTTTTTTCTTCTATTTGATAGTGTTCCATTCGCCTTCTTTGCGAGTTTTTGGAAAAACGGGAAAAATCAGCTATTAGTTGAACGAATGGTTGTTTGTATCCGGCTGTATGTTCAGAATGTTTAGAATATATTTTTTTTGTGAAAAATGGAGGTTGTGTTCAATAAATTGTTAGTAAAATACAGATCATTTTGAGAAGGTAGGTTACTGTGACTTCTTTTATTAAAACCCTGAGTTGTAATTAATTTAACTAACATAAATTCTATTAAATCCTTATTGTGATATGTCAGGGCATAATTATGTGTGTTATTTTATACTTTTGTCAACTCATACCTGTATCTGCACAAATAGAAACATTATCTTGCCAAATTATTGTTAGTACATTTTGTAGTATATTTTAAACTTTTCCCATTCAAATCGTAAATTCCTATAGTTTCTCATAATTTTGTTCAATAAAACTTATTATATACTCAACTAAATTTATATTATATATTATATTATATTTTATAATTAAAAAAGACCAAGGGGGTATTTAAAGATCGATATTAATTTTAAATTGTAGAAAAATAACAAAACATAGAGGCTTCAAACGTCGTGTATTCGACAAAACATCACGCAATCTGTGTACATTTAAATCTATCGATACAGACTTGGATGCATTATCTTCCCGAGGCCTCCATCGAGTCAGCATGACGTCATTCCAATGTATCGAGGCCTCGTAAGCTAGCTTGCGTTGAATCCTACACCCGATGTTATTCGCCTTGTACAGCAAGAATTTATTAGTCGCCGTATTTTGTGTTTGTTACTATTGATTTTTTAAAGTAATTTCTTCAAGTGTTTTTGTAAACCTGTTCTTGTTAAATAAAATTCTGATTCCTAACTTAACATTTGGTACACTTCCAGCACCTACTCAGTGATTTTTACATACCATGGTCAACTAAATATCAGTTGGTTTATCCGATGTTTCTCAAAAACCTTCTAATTCAACATATTACTCTTTTGTGGCTATCGAAAAGAAAGTATAGGTTGCCATTAAAAAATGTGACGACGGCATAAATTCAATAAATATTCTCGAGCAAAGTAGCTTCTACTACTAAAATATGCCCATTGCATAAAATTACTATACGTGTTTTTTTAAATGTCTTGGGTTATATGAATTTCCATACTTTCCTCCCTCACTGTACCTGGTTTAGAATGACATAAAAAATTATGAAATTCATTACTAATTCTGACCGACCAATCAATAATTTTAAATCATTAAAAACTTTGCGGCATTCCATGAATAAAAAATGAAAACTATTCGAAAAACTCACTTACTTTTATGTGTGTCATACGATGATAATATAAATTCGAAGAAGCCGTGAATCGTTTCAAACAGACAGGACACTGATGTGGCTTCTCTCCACTGTGGATCCTTCGATGTGTATTTAACGAAGACGATGTGCTAAAACCTTTCCCACATACCATACAAATATGTGGTTTCTCACCTGAAAAAGTAATATAACAACTTGAACGAATAAATGAAGAGAAGAAAAAATTACCAGTATGTGTGCGCATGTGCCTTTTCAGAAGGGAGGGTCTGTCAAAAGCTTTTGTACAAACACTACACGGCAGCAAACTTCTCTCCCTAGGTCTAGCTCTAGGTGTCGGTACTCCAGATTCCAAAACATCACCTTGTGAACTTGCTGCAGAACTGTCACCCGAAACCGACTTGCCTTCATCCTCCGCAGATGGTGGCGAACTTGAAAATGCTCTCGATAGTAGTGACATAGATAGGTCCAACGGAGAATCTGCAACAAGTTATAAAAATAAAAGTTCACCTAATACATGGGGTTATAGGATTTATAGAAAATATAATAATAATGGCCCTCTTTAACGGACCTCAAGGCCCATAGGGAATAGCAGGGTGTGGTCAGTCACTGTTAAATATGCTTGTGCTTAAAATTTAAGGCATGAAAAATGTATTTAAAAATCTGTACGAGTCAGATAAAAAGTAAATAAAATAAGAGCAAGTTTTTACGCCTGCTTTAGATTTTTTGAATTTCCATTTAGAACAGAATTTAGAAAATATAAAAGTTTGGTTTGAAAAAGTGTTTTTGATAAAAATAAAAAGTTATTAGATCAATGGTTTCCGGGATTAGTAGTTTTCCTTATATAAATTTGTTTAGAAATGTATATTTGATGAAAATGTTATTCGTTCGGTGTAGCAATTTTGTGTTGTTTATCTAGTTTTTATGTGTTTTAAGCGCCTTTCTCTGGTTTTTGATGGCTTCTACCTCGGTCCCTAGTTAGTAGTATTATATTTATTCCCTAAATTGGCGTAAAACAATACTCAGAAAACCCTTAAATATATATGCTATAAAATGAAGTTATGCGGCAGTTTTCTTATTTCCACATCTGCAAAAATCACATGGGCGTTAGATGCCTCTGGAGTTTTACGAAAGAGTCGAACAAAGTTGACGATACGGTGTACTGAACGACCCCCAGACAACGTACACTGATGAGTAGCCCGAAGCAACTGTCTATCCGTAAGGGTGTCTGTTGTTACAAAATCACATGTGTCCTGTGATCCAAAGAGTGTATATTTATATATTTTTAAATATATTTATATAATTGCAATTTGGCAGTGTAGTGTAAATTTAGTTAAAAAAATTAATTGTCTTGTATTAGTGTTATGTGGAAAATTGGGGAAGATTTTTTAGATAAATTTACATACTTTTTACTATAAATAATTACGTTGGATTTAAAATACTCGCTGAAGTTTTCAGGAATTTAACAGAGAATTTATTGAAACATTTGATATCGTCGGTGCACAAGAAAAGTGTCACATCACAAAAAGCCGCCTTTTTGAAGGTTCATAAAAAGATCGAAGGAAAAACTGCATAAAGAATAGTTCCAAAAATACTCGATAGAGAGACATTGTGTCACTTTGCCGTTGCGCGGAAATTTATGACACCTAATCAGCATAAACGTCATTGTTTTAGTTGTGTCTAGCAAGTTGTCGTGCGTATGTCAAAGTTTTAAGGAAAAAAAGGCATATTTTGAATTCGATGCTAAAAAATTAAGGTTACAGCAAGATTTCCTTCAAGAAAAACGTGTTTAACTTCACCATGTATGAACTTAAATCGAAATAATGTAAAATATCAGAGCATTCAAGTAAAATTACCAAGAGCGTCAAGTAAGCTGTATAGTAAGTAAAGCTGTATAGTACTAAACCTGGAATCAGCGAGAAGAAAGAAAAACAGCACATTAAGCTTATTTAGTAAAAAAAAATACAATAAAAAATCTGTTGTTCCTCAATATTACCTACTTTAATTATTTTAAAGACTTGTAGGGGATAGAAAGTGTGTAACAGTTTGCGTTTTGACAGTTTTTGTTATTTATATTCATGCATATATACGTGCACTGATGAGAACTACGTGAGTTCGAAACAGCTGTCTGTACGTTAGGACTACCTAAAGCTATACAATCAGACGTGTTGTGTGATCTCAGATGTATATTTATATATTTTTTAAAATATATTTTTTATATACTTCATTTTTTGAACGTACGTGCCGGAAATCTTCTTTCTTTGATTTATTTAGTCATTCGACGCCGATAAGATCCCACGCTAACACGGACCTCAGCTGACTGGAAACTTAGTTACCGCTTTTTGGGATCATTCCATGAATCCGCGGCTGGACGTTAGATGTCTCTGGTTTTTCCTTAAAGACATGTGCTAACGTTTGGTTTACGATACGGAATGTTGAACGAGCGACCAGGCATCCTCCGACGTGCACTGATGAGAACTATGTGAGTTCGAAACAGTTGTCTGTACGTGAGGAATACCTGAAGCTATACAATCAGACGCGTTGTGTGATCTCAGAGGTATATTTATATACTTTTTTAAATGTATTTTTTATATACATCATTTTTTGATTTATATTCATGTTTGAGAAAATTTTCAAAAAAATTAATAAAATTACATTCTTACAACAAGTATAATAATTGGTTTTATTTAATTTATTCAATATTTTTATCAATGAATTTCTAAAGGATTATACAAGAAGAGTGTCACAAGTTCAATAAAAGGATTAATACAGATGCTTTGTTTTTATTGGTCAAGTTCGTAAGTTTTTTTTAATGCCAAGTATCATGAAACCATCTCAAACAAGAAAAAGTTTAGTATTCTAGAAAATTTTTATTCTACAGCTTCAAAATGCTTAACAAAATTTTAAAATCGTTCCCATGAAAAAATGAGGATTTTTGAGATGTGTCGCTTTACTTGTGCATCGACGATATGAGTCGAGTATATTACAGAACTTTAAAAATTCGTTTGCCACGTCAATTGTTGTAAACAAAGCATTTTGCAATTCTTAAGTATATGCATTTAGACCGAGGACGTAAGTTCTTAATTGGAAACTTTGAGAACCAATTAATTATTTACTGTTTCAGTAAAGATTGCAAGAACTGTGGGGCAGCACAAGAAACACTGTTAATTAATACTTTGCGCGGGAGGAGTAATCTGAACAGGGTGTTTATTCACTCTTTCAATAAGAAATTATTAAATTCAACTTATGTACTGTCATATGTAACTACAATGTTCATTATAAAATGCTAATTATATGTATTTTGTGCTTTATGTTATAGCCGCACTGCTTTTTATATTTCTTAAAATATCATGCATATTTTGTACTTTTAGTCTCAAATTTGCCTGAGGTTAGCATGTCTCTGACATGTAATAAAATCAGATCATTCAATTTCTTGCTTTTTTAGGAAAAAAAACTGACACCTAATCTTATTTTATTTATCGCTGATATCTTGAACTATTTGAAATTTTCGTGACGTCCCTATATAAAACCCTAGTGATGTCATTGATATTTGTTTCAAATTAAAATACCGCCTTTTTTATGATTATGACTACATTTGAAGAATACTTTAAAATCTATGTATGTGTTCATCAAATTTTATTTTACTATCACTAACCAGTTTCTTGAACGATAAAACGAACGTTATTTACATTTCCCTTTTAATTTACTTGTCAATATCACAAATGCTTCGGAAACATTTTATACAAATTATTATTATTCAAATTGGAATTCTAGTGATGATTGATTAGTCATGGAGATAGAGCAAGAACTCATAGTGAAATTGTTCGCTTATCTACAGGGAAATAGCCCGATTTAACACCAATATCACGAGGTACGGTAAGCAAAATTGAAACAAAATTTCGAGTCAATGGACATTTAAGATCTCCAAGATGGGGACGGCATACTACACTAAGCGATAACCTTACGCGTAAGGTTGCGTTAGCCACGGCGGCGGTTAACTCCAGAAAGCCACATTAGCCACGCATCGACAGTAAGGTTACTTATAGAGCAAAACTTACACCCATATAAATTACATATAGTATAGGATGTACCTGAAGATGATTCCGATGGAAGACTTCAATTTTGCGAGAAATAATGGGGTTACTTGACAGGAAAAAAATAAATCTTGACAAGATACTTTCCTCTGACGACGGTTTATGGGACGCTTTTGTTTGAAACATCTGATCGGCGTCGGTAAACAAAAATGTTGATGCATACGGTAACCATAGGAAGAAGTCTAGCCATAGAAGCGTCGATTCATATTTTTGGAGGAAAAGTAAATTAAAGAAAACTTCATGAGAAACATAAACTTAGATCCTTATCATCATGGAAAGTGTAAAAGATATTGCCTGAGCCAAGGAAAGAATTAGGGAAGGCAATTTTGGACCAGGGAAAAACAAGAAAGAAAATAAAGAACCTGAGAGGAGGGCAGTACGCAAAATACACACACATTTGGATAATTAAGGTATAAATAATGCATAACTGAATATATTTTTTGGCTTTAAATTCTAATTTGGGCCATTTTAAATTGCTGTTCCCGTAGTTGCCTAGTTACATCTGGTAGTTTGTTGTAGTTGATACCATTTTGCCCGGTTGGTATCTTCGTCTACATTTAAAACACGACATTATATATTATTTAGACGACCTGTATAGTCAAAAGTATACAACTTTGAACTATGTATATAAAACTACTGTGGTAACATCATTTACTAAAAGTGAAACATCACTGAAAGATCAAGGTGCGTAAGGCATATGAGGCAGACGTTTTTCATATGCATTTTCGTTTGTGCCAATTTATTTTCAATACAAATACAAAGCAAGTGTTTAGAAAGCAGTATAGTATAGTATAACTTATTTTTATAAATTTTCAATATTACCCTATTTATAATCAAAGGTAACGCATTTTTTTTTCTGTATATAGATTTCTCCACACATAAGTTGCTAACTACTGGTACAGTACCAAAAATAGCATTTGCAATTTCGAAAAGCCTATAACGCTATTAACTACACTGAAACGGTTGCAGTGCCAATAGGCATCGAAGAAAACTATAATAAAGTCATCTAAGAACAAGGATAGGGAGCTTCCCATACCATTCGTCACGACTCGATGGCATGCGAATTAAGAATGTTATGTGCCGTCTGTGAGATCGTTGCAGTAAACCGCCAAGTTTTTATACATTGAATTTTTGTTGATGATTATGCGTTTGCTACTACAATAATGGAATGTGTTTAATGAAATCCAGTGACCGCCAGCAAACGAAGACTGAAATTCCAATCTCTTTCTATAAGTTGTGATCGCAAACAAAAGCGTCACATAAACCAGTTCGTGTTTACATAAAATTAAGATAAAGCACAGGTGAGATTTCATATTTGTACAAGGTGCTTAAGAAAATGTCCGATATGCCGGAATATAATACGCGCCAAAAGGAAGCAAATTAGTCTTAATGAACATACGACGTGAAATTAACTTCTTTTAGGGATACGACTTAATTTTGCTTACTGTAAATATGCAGCATAACTGTATGCTTGGTTGAAGTTAGTCATTAGTCATTGTCACTTCCAGTACTATCAATTTTTCCCTCATTTGTGAAATACCTATTTCTTTATGCTACAAGAACATAGTCATCTGAAATCGGTTCCTTCATAATAAATAAACCACCATAATTATTTAGCAAACTATCTTTAATATTGCCAAGGTAGCAACGAATAACGACTATAGTCAAAATTAGTGTTATCCTGTTAAATTAATTAGTATAGCGATCTACCGTTCCTTACCTTATTATTGTGAACACTAACTTATCTTTTTATTACAATGATTGAATAACTCTTAGTAGAAACTACAAAGGAAGAAAGTGTTCGACATAGATGGGGCTGCGGTGAAGCCTTGGAAGATATGCTCTTCATCAGATCACTAGTGGAATAAACACTAGTGGACTAATAACTAATTGCAATTACCTAGTGGTTTTTGCCTAGCTAAAAATGCTATGTCTAACACTTTCTGGCTTTATAATGTTTCTTACATCCATTATAAACTTTTTAAGAGACGAGGTCTAACAAATTGAAGAAACAAAAATATCATGTGTAAAAAAGAACATATATCTTTAAAAGGTTTTCACCAATAGCTTATTTTCATTACTGGACGGTAGAGATAAGCAAGAATTAATCGGTAAAATATGTTTAGTAATTTTTGGTTCTTATAAAGCAATTATCACAAAGTATAGATATTGCAATGATTAAGTTTATGAATGGGAATAAATGCCTTCTTAGAATGCCAGCCTGTACTTTCATGCACTCACCTTCAAGAATAGAGTCCATCGTTTGTCTGTATAGGGACGCTCGCATGCGAACAAAAAACAGTTCCTCGGGTCTCTCTGGTAAATAGTAAACGACAAGTTCTGTGTCAGGTGTTATTGGTTTAACTGCTTCATACACCGGTTCACCTCTAACTTTTGTGGCAACAAAATTAACTGATGGACTAAACGTGTTGGCAATCCTTATGAACCGAATCCAATTGCAATGCCGCACCTTTGTCGATCCAGATACCGAAATTTCATCATAGCAACCAAATCGGTGCCTAATCTGCAAAAAGAAAACAACATTTACATTTTCAAGTAATCTTTATTGGTATTAATAGTTATTATTTTATGTAAAGACGTAAGGGAATAGTTGCATCAAAATCCCAAAATCTGAGCATCATATCCCATAAAGAAAATAATACGTCTTTCTCTACTTTTAACATAAATTGCTAATGAAGTATTCTTATAAAGACTAAGTGCTAGTACTAGTCTAGTACTAGACATATGGTAAAATACCTCAAAGTTTTAAAGTTATTATTTATCTTTTAAAATGGAAACTTCTGGAAAAAGAACTGAAAAGAATGTTGAAAAGTTCAGGATTTAATGAGAGTTATTGTTACTAAACCTGTTGCAAAAGAAATGAAAAGAATTTTTTTGCAATAATCAATCGACTGGAATATAAAATCATCAGTCTAGAGAAATGCATCTGGTCAGCAAATGAGGAAAATTTTAAGAATATAAATTTCATCGACGAAGTAATTGAAACGACTTCCAATAAAAGCGAGACTCTTGTCAACAAAAAACAAAAACAACCAAAAGAAAATCTCGCTAACAAAAACTCTGAAGCAAATAAAGTTGGAAATTTGGAACTACAGATGCCGTCAAAATTTTCTGAACTTCACAATGGCAAACACGGTGTTCCGTCGTCGCAAAACAGTAGTACAATTAAAGTTGCTACTAAATACATACATGACCATGCATTACAACTTGATCTTACGGGCCAAACCATCAAAGCTTGTCTAAAGAATAAAAATACTGACGATGTGAAGTGTACGAAGATGTCTTCAAAATATCTCCATGAATATTCTATATTCGAAGTGACGATTCCTATCTTTTTGGACACATTAACTCGGAACCCCGCAACATGACCCTAGGATTTGTGTATAAATCGTTCTTTAGCCAGAGTTTGGAAAGTGAACGTAGTGAACAAGTAAATGTATTTGATATGTTACATATCAATACTCAGTCGCTAATCAAAAAAATATGTAGCTTAATCTAAGCTTAGCTTAAGATTTCCACCACACCTAATAAACGCTATAAAGAGCCTATACGAGAAGACAGCGATCAAAATTTTAACCAATGACGAG
>JARFOC010001346.1:291242-306447 GCA_031763485.1 Osmoderma eremita
CGTAGATTCTGCTGAGGATGGCAACTTAGTTGCCGAAATACGTATCCAGGAGTTCTTCACTCATCGAGGTGGTAATGCTATTTTTTTTTATTTTTTTACTATTTCAAGCCACCGTATCCTATTTTGTATTTTGTATAAATTTCTTTTAACAAATGAAATGTGACAATTGCGGGAATCTTTGATGTGTGAGGTATCTAATACATGAACTGTAAAGTTATGTTTAATAGAAGAACTTACTATCGCCTCAACGAACCTCATCACTCCTCTGTCTGTTTTCCTTACTTTGCGCTTTATCCGACCAAAGTCTGCCAGATGGGAGAAACCTTCCTGAGTGGCAAGGGCTGAGCAGAATTGTGGAAATACATGATTTTTATTTAGCTCTGGGCAATTATCGCAAAAGAGTTGTGGTCCTGTAATACTATTGTCAAGATAACTATTGGTGTACTCCAACAAGAACGTAAAAACTTCGTTAGGGCTTCTTTTCGCTTGGCCTTCATGGTACATGAAAAAAATTGCATCATTGGTTTTCAGATTGTGTACGCCAAAGACGCTAATTATTATTATTATTAAATTTACAATAAACAAAAGCAAAAAATACACATGTATATATGTACATATATCAAAGCGTTGCTGCTCGCCATCCCCTATCTTCGCCTCGGGAGCTGCTATCTCGGGCTAACGATGTTGAGGGCCTCCTAGAATTTTCCTTCTACAATTGTCGAGTTTATGTTGTGCTATTGATTTTGTTGAATATCTGTTGAAGTTCCTTTTTAAATTTGTAATATGTTAATTCTTTTATGTGTTTCGGTAATCTGTTATACATTTTTATTGCAGTTGTTGTTCGTGCTTGGGTATAGTTGTTGTGGTTGTATTTTTCGGTTCTCAAGTGCGATACTCTGCGAGTTTTGTAATCATGTATTTCTCTATTGGTATGTAATTTTATTTTTGTTTTAATTTCATTATTTTTAATTTTGTGTAGGAATAGTATGTTATCTAGGTTTATTATTACTTGTATGTTTAGCTCTTTTGTTTTTTTATAAACTTGTGTTGTTGGACTTCTATACTTGTGTATTATTTTTAGGATTTCATTTTGTTGTCGCTATATTTTGACTATATTTTTTGATGTTGTGTTTCCCCAAATGTTTATTAGGTGGCTGACTTTTGCAGTGAATACGGTGTGGTTTAGTGTTTTTTTTTTATGAGAAGACGGTATTATCTGCTTAATCTTTTTTAAGCCTGCAATTGTTCTTGCATTTTGTTCTATTAATTTCTATATGTGTCTATCCCATTTCATGGTATTTTGCAGTTGCAAGCCTAAATATGTTGTTTCTTTTACTTCCTTTAATTTCTTATTGTTTATGTGTATATTTATTTCTTGTTCTTCCTTATTTTTACTGTATATTATATATTCGGTTTTTGCTTCGTTTATAGTTAGTAGGTTATTGAAGCATCATTCTTCCAAAGTTTTCATATCTTCTTTTATTTTTTGTACCATGTTTTTTGTACAGTGTCCGGAATAGAGTATGCAGGTGTCGTCAGCATAAGCGTATAGTTTTCCAAGGAATGGTTGTTCAAATAGATCATTTACGTATAGTATGTAAAGAATTGGTGGGAGATTTCCTCCTTGTGGTATTCCAAATTCTGCAGTCAAAGGTTCACTCATAATGTTATCTACTTTGGTCATTTGTTTTCTGTTGTTGATGTAATTTTTTATTAGGTTTAGTTGTTTACCTTCAGAACCATAATATTGAAGTTTCTCTGTTAATTTCTCTTTGGACACGGTATCGAATGCCTGCTTCGTATCGATATACATCACTATTACTGTTTTCTTGTTGTCTAATTCATTTTGAATAGTGTTTATTAGGTCGTACGCCGCTGACATTGTACTTTCCAGCCAAAACGAAAGCATACTGACTGTAATTTATTATGTCATTTTCTTTTACATGTTTCATTATTTGCTGGTGGATGACCTTTTCGAGAATCTTGTTTATTGTCGATAGTAGGGAGATAGGTCTATAGTTTTTTGGTTTAATTGTGTTTTTAAAAAAATGTATCATTGTTGTTTTTATGTAATCTGGGTAAGTGTTAATTAGTTTGCTTATTATGGGTGCAAGTTTGGTCACATTTTGTTTTATTATGTAATTTGTAATTTTATCAAAGCCTGGCGCTTTGTTATTTTTGTAGAGTTTTTATTATTTGTACGATGTCCTCTTCTGTGGTGTCTTGAATTGTGATTTGTGGTATTTTTCTCTTGTAGTGGTAGTCCGTGGTACATTGTTGTGATTTTTTATTTGCTTCTACGCAAATGTTTTCCCAATTGTGGTAAAATACTTATTGAGCTCATTTGCTATTTCTTTGGACTGTGTTGTGGTTGTTCCATCTTCTATTGTCATTCTTTGAATAAACCTATTTGGGTTTACGTTTATGTTTATTTGTTAATTTATTATTCTCCATATTTTGCTTGAGTCTGCATGATGTTTCTTAATTTGCATTTGGAAATACTGTTTTTAGTCTCCTTTAATTAGACTGTTAGTGTATTTTTTCTAATTTCTATATTATATCGTATAATTGTTATTTTGTGGATGTTGCTCTTACTTTTTATGGAGTCTGTTCCTTTTGTTTATTTGTGTTATGATGTTTTCCTCTATTCATGGACAGTTATATTTTCGTCTGATTTTTATACTCGTTTGGGTTTCTTCTATTGTAGTTTGCATGCTTTTCGACAATTCTTTTAGGGATGTTATATTTTCTGACTCTATATTTCTTGTTTCTATTGCTATTTGTTTGTAGTTGGTCTTCAGGTATTGCACTACTTCATATTTCGGTTTAGGTGACATATTGTTAATGCTTTTATGTGATAAATCCGTTGGTATTACTTCAATTTTTGTAATTTTTTCTTTGCAATTTGTTATGACGTGGTCTAATATAGAGTTTTTTTCCATTCGGGTTTATTCTTGTGCAGTATTTTTCTAATCTAGACATCATTATTTTGTAATTCCTTTCGTCAATGTCCTGTTCGTGAATTTGTTAATATTGAAGTGTCCTATTAGCATGTGTTTCGCTTTCCTGTTGTTTTTTGGACAGATTTGAAGTCGTGTAATTCTATTTGTGGTGGTTTGTATATCAGTGTAAGTGCTGTTTCATTTGGTGTAGGTGTACAGTTATTATTTCTACTTTGTTTATAGCTTTGTGCATTAGTGTGTTTAGTTGTATATCTTTTCTTGTATATAAAGCAATTCCTCCACCTCTGGTTATTTTCGTAAAGTGTATCGTCGAATAGTTATCTATATTGTACAAATGCTCCTCATTATGCTCTTCATCATCTAATAGTTAGTTGTGATAAATAAAATAGGTCTTCAGCAGGGCATCTGGGTAATTGCAAATTTTGCATATAGTCAAACGAAAGCGCAAGCACATTATCCCGAGTGCGACACAATTCTTTTGGGGCGTGTAAGGCATTATAGGATTTCTTTGATCGACGCTTATGCACCAGAACTCCTTTAGCTGTATCGTTAAGAGATTTGTTATTTAGCTTAATAGAGAAGGTTTCACAATCGTTACACACACGTACTTGTGGTCTTCCGAATGACAAACTATACTTTTCCCTGAACATTTTATTATAATACTCAAACTGCACTTTTGCTGTAGGAAGCTTTCCCAGAAATTAAGGATGCATTATTCGAATATTCAATTCTGCATCCTGATAATATTGTTCGTGTGCATCATTATGCGTTTGTTTATTTGGAAATGATGAAATATGCCCAATAATAGAAATAATTTCCGAAGGCGCTTCTTTGCTTTTCTCTTTTGCCATTCGGAGTGCATCCCAGTTGGTAACAAACGTCTGATACGCCTTAAACGTTCATCCGAAACACCAAGCAAGTCAAAAAAAGCATCCCTAAAAACTTCTTTCTAGCATTCCCCACCAAAATATTATAGGAGAGTTATTTATTGTTTCTGTTTCCTCTTTACGTGTTCTTCTACGCTTAAATTGTTTAGTTAGTTTAGTTCAAATACGACAAAAATGGAGCTTAGGTTGTTTCTGAAATCAGTGCTTCAATTAAAAAATAAATTAAACGACGTTCTGCGTAAAAATGATGGATTACATTATTAAGGATACATTACAAAAAAATGCATTAATTTTGAATGGTCAAATTGTTACTGATTTTATTAAGGATCCCGCATTAATTGCAAAATTCGAATGTGCACCAGTCACAAGTAGTAGAGAGGAGTTTTTCGCTTTACACGAACATGTTTATTGATAGAAGACACAATTTTACAATGGAAATTTTAGAACAGGATTTAATAATCTGCATATCTGTTGCGTTGTGGTGCGTTCATGCTGTTGTAGTAAAACCGCGAACATTTGATTACCTGTAAAAATGCCAAGGAAATGTGTAAACCACTCGAACTCTTTTTGCTACATTTGCGGCGAATAGACATTTAATTATCAAAAACGGTCTTTCACACATTTCCTTAAAAAGTGCTATGAGCAGTATTTCAAGTGTAAAGTAGATGATGAAGACAAAAACTGGGCTCCCCATATTTGCTGTGTTACGTGTGTCAGACTGCTTACAGTGTGTGCAAAAGGTAAACGACATATGCCTTTTGCTATTTCTATGATTTGGAAGGAACCATCAGATCATATTACCGATTGCTATTTTTGTCTCACAAATATAAGTGGTATGGCTTCTAAATCCAAACTTACTGTAAAATATCCTAATATTCCACCTGCACTGAGACCAGTACCTCACAGTCCGGAATTAGCTGTGCCTAAACCTCCACAAAACATGACACTAAGCGACGATGAAAGTGCTGATGATACCAAGGCAAATAGAGCCCCGTTATGTTGGCAGACTATTGCTGGACGCTGAAGGGAGATATTTATAATACAAAATATACATATCAGCACATTTTCCAAGGAAGTATATCACTTTGTACGTCATTTTTTCATGATTTATACACATATTATAAATCTGCACAATTTTCCCGGGGACCACTGCTCAAAATTACTTAACTAAACGGAATAATTCTATTTCCAATTGCTGTGTGTCAGAAATACAAATTTTTATTAGGCAGGTTATAGAAATCCTATAAGTATGTTCTCATGTGTAATAATTCTAATGTTTGAATAATTTCATGGAGTTGGTAGTGTGATAAAGTAGAATATATAATTTACCTTTATTGCTGTAGTATTTGATAAAATACACACATGATGTTCAGATGGTTAAAGGTATTTTATATGCATTAACTGAACGACATAGCCGATACGTTACATTTCTATAATTGATACATAGAAAAGTAAAGAATATATTTTTTAACTAAAACCTGTGATAAAACCATAAAGGATGAGTAATATTTTTTGAAAATAAATAGGTGTTTTGTACCAGTTTATCTTTGACAAATCGTAAATCGTTTGAATTCAAGGTAGATCAACAAAGTAATGCAAAACCAAGCTTAACACAAATTCACACAGATATGTATTATATCTTACGGCATAACAAAGAGCGGAAATGAACATTCCACCATCGTGTGTAAATATGAATAGGAAAAAGTGAAGGCCACAAATATGATATTATCGGGTCGGGAAAACATCAGTTTTTATTTAATTCACTTCAGTAGCACTACGTGTGTCTATTAATACGCACAACGCTTATTAGTACCCACTAATAAATAATCGCCATGGTTTTATATGAAAATTGAATATGGTATTAAGAATTTCCCCGCAATGAGTCAGTCAATTCTTATAAATATACATACGTATGCAATACAGCATGGATACGAAATAATTGGAGCATACGCCTATTCACAATTCTGATATAATTTCAATACTTCAGACTCAATTAACTAAACTAGTAGAGGAAACTACTAACAAAATAGCAATGGTAATTGCTTAATTGTTATTTTGATTACTATTACAGCTATATTTTGTAAGTGATCAAAAAAAAGTCAATTTACGTATGGTACCTTTTCTTTAATAAAAACATTGTCAGACTTTCTCCTTAACTTTTCAGTATTCCATCATGATACATTCTATCTTTTCTAATAGTATTAGATACCTCAGTAGATTACAAATTTTGTTTTACCTTTCCCTAAGAGTCTTCGGTTATTTTTATTTTTTTATAAACAGTTTCCTTCACGAACTTCTTGTTCACTTTACATATATATTTTTTAATTATTTTCCTATTTAACCAATTCCTTAATTTAGCTTTAAATCTTGAATGTATGTAAGTTATTCGCCCTCAGTAAAATTCAAACACAACTATAGATCGTCTCAACCTCCGTATGCAGTATGGGATATAATAGCAACTTTTACCTCTTACTATCCTTAGTTGCTGTCATTAGTGCTATCTTCACTTCCGATTGCTATATGTTGCATTAGAAATAAATCTTTTGAATTAAAGATTTTTAGTAAGAAGAAAAGATCTGTTGTTGTCAAATACGATAGGATAATATAATATTAGAATCACTATTATTCGCATTAAGATTACATCCCAACTTAATGCACAAGGTATAGCGTATAAAATGGAAGATAAAGTACCACTCTCCAATATTCGGTTAAAAATAATTTTAATTATGTAATATATGTTTTAGTTTGTTTTGTGTGCGAAGGTAATATTGCAGTAGCAGGTATAACAGCTTAAATATGCGCCTGAGGCGCGGATACGGCCTATGATGCTGCGACTCCAATATAGCGGGTTTTTGTTCGTTTTTATTTATAATAATCGCAGGTTGGGTGTGGTTGGCTGTCTTGCTGGGAGGTGCGCGCAGCTACATGAAACTACTGCAGCAAGCAGGAAGAGAACAGAGACGCACTCTGTGTACTGTTTTTGTTACTCGACTTAATGATATTGTTTTCTTAAACGTAAAAGGTACTCGCATAACTCCGATCCCATTATAATTGCGCAAAAGAAGAAACTCAAGATAATAGAACATATAAGTATATGTATACATATAAATATATATATAAATCAATGTAACTACTGTCAAAAATTGATATAATATTATTATCAAAGTTGTGTATTAACAATGTAATACAAACAACAAATATGAAAAATTCTCAAGTTCTTATTTACTTATTTATTTATAATTTATTTATTATTACCCAACAGACAACAGACGCATACTCTAAACTACTTACGATGTTCACGTACAGTGGTTTGAATCAGCTGTTTTGAACCCCTTTGTACTAGTTTCTTCGCTAGTTCATTAGTTTCAAACCACTGCGCCTAACAAAAAATGGATGCGATCAACTTCCTAATTTTGGTAAAATTCCCATCGAATAAGAGTAGATATAATAAAGAATTAAAATACATTAAGGACACAGCAACCTACAATGGTCCCTCTTCTGCCGATGTCGAAAGAACCCTCAAGAAATTCCTATATAAACAATACGTGATAAATTCCACGCCTTCTGGTGTTCTGATGGTATGTATTTAACTAAACTCTGAGAATCTCTGTTTGAAGACGTTAGTTTAAAGGAACCAATCGCGAAATTCCATGCCCAAACCTAATTGTCAAATCCGTTGTACCATTTTTCAAACGTTCAACCAACTCAGCTTATGGAGCTATAGCTGCATAGGCGTTCGATCACGAAACGTAAATAAGCCAGTAAACTTGCAGTGTGTTTTAAATTGCTTTAACGTGGTGAGTATAGTATCCTCAGATGAGCGGGTAACCCTAAGAGGTCGATGACGATTCTTCCGAGCAACATAAAACTTACCTAGTCTGGCAAGTAGAACATGAGGAAGGATATTCTACTTTAAATATATCAAATCACTCACAGCACCCTGAGTTAACTGATCTTTATTTGAATATCCTACCGTTTCAACAATGAAGAACGAAAAATGCTGTATATGCGCTTATTACGTTCATAGATCTGACCAATATATTTTTTTCTGTATCAAGAAAGGAGTGCTGAGGGACCGGTTACTTTGCAACTTCAGCCCTCAAGTTCTTGACTTCATTTTGCAAGACAACGATTGCGACTTTTAAACTATTTACATCATTATCCAATTTAGAGCAATTTATTTAAAGTTGGGCTTGATTTGGTCGTGTGGGATCAAGTCAAGCCCCACTTTACCCAAAAATTCCGGGTTTTTGTATTTGAGATATCCACACATTCATTATATTTACGGAAATATTGTGCTTAATTATGGTAACATATTACACCCCAATGAACTGTCTCCAGATTTTTCCCCAATTTCTATTGTGCATAATAATTTTTATTATTTAAACTTTAACTATATTATTCAATATATCTTTTACGCATAATCTTAATTTAGAGTTTATTTACAATGTACGAAATTCATTTATTTAGTTTCTACTTTCTGAGAAAGTATCAAAAAGTGGCAGCTGAAATTTGTAGCGATACTCATACAGACTATAGTTAGATCGATAGATAGATAGAGACAAAATCAGGAATGTTTGTAGTTACGTCAGGCTTGTTGATGACGTATCTTAACTAAGATATATGTTATATACTTTTATCTCGGTTGCGTATACGTTTGCTTCCGGCTTTTAGATATTACGCTTGTCTTCTCTTTACCAATCGATTAATGACGTGTCGTGGCTTTATGTGTATGTATTTATTCAGTGTAATGTAATACTACATGTGTCTTTTCAGTCTTAGAGCGAACTGACTTTTTGGAAGGCACTTCATACTTTGAGGTAATTTATTGTAGATTTTTGTACCCCAGAAGTCACCATACTTCTGTGTTGTTGAATGCCGTAAGTCGCCACACTGTGGAAATTAGCAAAGTATGCCATTTTTGTTGCTTGGTAAGTAGCGATTTTTTTTTATTCGAAATAAACTGTATATTGCGCCAGTTAGTTTCTTTGCTAATTGACCTATTTGCATGGACCATGTTAGCTTGCTAACTATATGCACCCCTAGAAGCTTCATTTCATTAGGCACTCCTCTCTTGCTAAGTGTAAAGTGTAGGTGTTGCGTTTTATCGATATTGAGTTTCAGCTTATTTGAAGCAACCCATCTATTGGCTTCACATAACATTGCATCTGTCTTATGCCATAAGTTGGACAACTAGATCTTTGGCTAAATTTCTTGTTATTAGAGAAGTATCATCTGCATATAAACACATAGAGTCTCCTGATACGTTAATTTCTAAATCATTAACGTGTATAATGAATACCAAAGGGCCTAATAATGACCCTTGCGGGACGCCACAGTCTAACTCCATCATGGGGGATTTAATTGAGTCAATTACCACGTATTGCTTTCTATTTGTTAGATACGATGATAATAAATTGTATGAGTTCCCACGGATATCATAATAATGTAGTTTGTCCAGAAGGACTTTGTGATTCACGCTATCAAAGCTCGACTGAGATCACAGCTTGTCAATCGGACGTATTCTTCGTGATCTAATGCAGCTAGTATCGTGCTTATCACCTCGATCAATCCTGTTGCTGTGGATTTTTTCCCTGCAAAAACCATGTCGAGCTTGGGTGATGATGCTGTTTTTGTCGAGGAAGTTATATCTCATGCTAATTACTAATTAAAATATTTTTGAAAATGTCGGTAGTATGGATATGATGGGCCTATAAATTTCTGGATCATATTGCCCTTTTTAAAGGTTGGTAAGACTTTTGCGATCTTTAATTCGTCCAGAAAGACTTCTTCCATAAGACACATGTTTATGATCATTACTAGCGGGTTAGTTAGACTCGGAGCAATTGCTTTTAATAGTTTAGTGGAGAATCCATGGTGATCTAAAGTTTTTTTGCTTTGATCCTTGTAATTATTTCATTCATTTCGACAAAGGTGACTGGTCCAAAGTAGCACGAATTACAGCATGACTTTTTCATAAGGATAATGTACACAAAATACGAACTTCTAGCTACGTCATGATACATATTCAAAGTCGTCTTCGGTTAAATTCGGCCGATCACAGCAGCCGTTAACGATCTGTATACGAATGCTTAACCCCAATAGCAGCATTCTTTTGAAATCCTTCACCGTATGCGTACCACGATAACTGTATATATATCTATACATATAACACTTATACATTTTCATAACAAAAACAACCTTTATCGAAGAAAGTGTTTTAATTGCCTTACCTATGTAAATGAAGTTTATTCCTGAATTTTCTTACCTGCTTTATTTATGATAGGCACAACTTTACATATTACATTAAACTTCAATTTCAAATATGTAAGATGTAACAGAAGTAATAAGTACTAATAATTCTAATATCCATTCTAATAAAAGACATCCAAGAGTTGTGTTAAAAAACGATTGTAATTATAATTAATAGAACAAGAATATGAGATAGGATCTATAAGCGGAGAGTGTATTTTTTGTCCACTGTAATAGAGAAAGGTTGGTATGCCTTCGGTCAGCTACCGCTAGGTGATACAGTTTCGAATGCACGAGCGAGCCCAAGAAATTAATCTACATTCTTGCACCTGTAATTTACACTTACGGAGTTCAATCATTCCTGAACATTCACCAAAACAAAACCTATGCTACTTATTAATCTCTTGAAACACAGTCCATCAACACCGTTGTACTTTTACCGAAGCTGTGCAAGTTTGCGTATTGTATACTCACATATCTGTAGTATATGTATAGGTATCAAATTTTGTTATTATTATGCGATATACATACATCGACGTACATATATTAATAATGACATGGGCAAGTTTTGAATACGTATAGCTATATACGAGATGTGTAAATTAAGTAATGAGACTGGTATTTTTAAATATTTTGATTTGAATATAATTACAATTGAACGTTGTCTCCTTCATAATAACTCCCTTGGGAAGCCACACAGCGTTGGAGACGGTTCTTCCATTCCTCATAACGGTGCTAGAACTCGGATATTGGAATCGTCTTTAGCTGGTCGATTGCAGCCGTTTGAATGTTTTTGAGTGTCCCAAAATGATGTCCCTTCAGATGAATTTTCAATCTTGGGAAGAGGAAAAAATCACAAGGACTCAAGTCAGGCGAATAAGCAGGCTGGGAAGCCACCGAAATATTTTTACTTGCCAAAATACCGTTTATAGAAATTACTGTGTGACAAGGCACATTGTCATGATGCAGAATCCAATCGTTGATGTTTGGCCTCACACGCATGACCCTTTTTCGGAGTCTTTCGAGAACCTCTCGGTAAAAATGTTGATTAACTGTCTGACCTTGAGATACGAACTCTTTGTAAACTCTTTGATAGCATAGGCTATCAAAGAAACAAATCAGTATGCTCTTGATCGTTGATTTTCTCATTCTTGCTTTCTTGGGCTTTAGAGAGGCTGAAATGTGCCATTCCATGGAGTTTTGTCTCCGGGTCATATACGAACACCCAGATCGCGGATTTTGTTGGCATTGCCATCGGTTTTTGCAGTTGAAGACTTTTCATTGTGTGGCTCATCTCCCATCGACTCTCTTCCTTCTGAAAGTGTCTTAAACCACCGAAAAACCTAGGTTTTTGACAAAACACTGTCTCCTTAGGGCTGCTGAAGCTTTGCAGAAGTTTCTGTTCCACTTTGCCCAAGTCTGAAGCAAAACCTGATAGCACACCGTTGCTCGAAATTAATATCTTTCATTTGTAGAACGCACTACGAAAACCGGGTCCACGGAAAAACGACAACGGACAATCAGATGACTTGATCGAGTTCAAACTTACACTGAACGCGTATTACAATGTACACTTGTCGCCCCTCCATGCCCCGTGCTTCCCGTATTGCCCTATAAAACCATACGTTGTCAATCTAATTACTTAATTTACACACCTCGTATGTATGTGTAAACAATCAAATGGCGTTAGGGATTATAATTTTAAAGAATCTGTTATGTAGTTTTAATCTACCATATGTGCTGATTCATCCTAATATTATACAGGTTTGCTTAAACTGACAAATATGTTATTTGAAGCTCACTGTTGGTTGGTATAGCTTCCAATGTCTGAGCAAGATGAAGTAAAACTTATTGACCCTTCTGCCCACGATATACGTTCAATGAAACTAGCACTCGGTCATTTCAATGGCAATGAGATAAAAAATAATGTTTGGCATTTCAACATTGAGTTCCTCCAGGCACAGGCGAACCGGCAGTATCTATCTCTTAGACTAAATGCGGTGAAAAGAAACCTTGAAGATACGAAACTACAATTTTCTGGATAGGCAACAGAGCAACTATACATAATAAGATACCGTCACATGAACAAAAATCCCCTTACTATCTTAGTGAGTGAAATAAATTTGGATTTAATTTGACAGATTTATGGCATTGATGTGCTTTGCCTCGTACGTATCTCGGCAACTAAGTTGCCATCCTCAATAACATCTACAAGGGAAAATAATATTAAATGTAGTACCCTGGAAGATATGCACTGGACCAGATCATCACTTGAATAATACTATTATGATGATCTGGTACAGTGCAGTGTATTCTTTCGGGATAGTACGTCTAACGCTAGTTGTCTTTGTAGATTCTACTGAGGATGACACCTATTAATGTTACTAGATTTTAGTTTTAAATACATTGTAATATCATAACACATTCTCACACATAACACAACACAGTAGAAAATGGAGTTTGGCAGGCTTGTACGAATTACGTCACGGATTCATGCAAGATACTTGGCGAACTAAGAAACACAAAGGCAGATTCTGGCAGCAGAAAAATAAATTGATCAAGGTGGAGAAAGCAAAGCGGTTATTTGAAGTTGAGAAGTGAAGGAAGCCTAAACAGAAAGAGAGTGGAATACATTTCATATACAGTAAGATATTTATGAATTCAAATGTAATATTGTCAAAATTCGTTTTAAAAAAAAATGGTGAATTTTATACGTCCCGAATTTTTATGTTCCCGAAGAAATTAATTTGTGCGGTATGGATTTCCCGATACTGCGTATTAATGAAAGGATCGTATTGGAATTTGCACCGATGAAGCCTAATCTATTTAAAAGCAACCAAATACCTCTTTTGCGTTATCTCACCGGTAAATCGTTCTGCAAATTAGTAGAACCCTAACAACAGTGGAGAGAAAATTTGAACACCAGTGGTGCGATTGGAATTGGGCAACAAACCCATGTGAAAGTGCACCAACTGACGAATCACTGCAAGAAGAATAACTGCAGTACATAAAAACAAAGAGTTAACACATCACGTTATTTGAGACCTTAAGAAAAAGATATGAAATGAGTTGTTGGTTTCCCTTCATCATTGAATTCTATTTCACAGTGCACAATTTTGAAAATGCTATCAACAGATGGCATATCGAAGCCACGTTTTGTACATATCTTACAAAGAATGCAATAAAGAAAATATATTAAATACCAGTAATCCGGAAAACACTTTAGATACTAATTTACCTCTAATACTGCATACATTCTGCACAATAAATTAAATGACATTTTATTAAACTATTTTTTCTGAAAATTAAAATGAAAGACTTCCAATTGAGGTTGGCGACAGTTTCAATAAATTATTTACTATCACTTTCAAATATATGTACACATGCAGGCATTTCTTGTCTTTCATCTGTATTCATCATCTTACATTCACTGCCCTACACATCTATTTTAATATTATTAAGCAACAGGTTTGGAACAGATTCCTTTCTATTCGGTATAAATGCGTAAACAAAACTTTAATGTTAATTTGTGGCGACGATGATTTTATGGCAGCTTTCTTAATAATTCGGTTCGGCTTATTAGTAACAGCACGAATATATCTCACAAAGTTAATATAAAAAGTATTCTAAAATGCCCTTCACCAACTTGAATGAACATTTGCAGACTTGCAAGTTTCATTCAATATGGTTAGTGATTTAGATGTGGAAAGAAGAAAACCGCAGACAGAAAATCAATTTTATATATTTGATAATAATATATTTTTTATATTTAGATTCATTTGTTTATGGACCTACTCATTATCTGTACAAAAGCTTTCTAAAACACGCAGTTGTAAGGGCTCTTACCAACCATATTGTTTTCCTATGGAAAAAGTGAGGTAGATTAATCTTAAAGAAACAATAACAATGGTTTCGTTAGCATAGTTTAATTATGAATCAAAGTCAAGCTGGAACGCTGAAATTTCTTGCGGCCGTTTCGCGCATAATATACCTAAGTGAGCATCGCTTGAAGTTCATTATTATTCGAAATAAAATTCGATCGTGTGAGACATCTTCAGCCATTGTTTGTAAAGCTCGAATACCCATGTTACATTTTGATTAGGTTTTTTAATAATTTAGATCGATTGTGCTAAGCGGGAGGCTCTTTGAACGCTATCAATTTCGTCTACCAAGAACTTTTATTCGGTAGACGTTTTTGACGACATTTAAAAACGTATGGGTTGAATAATGTCCAAAACTATAACTGTGACACTTAGAAAATGGTGTTATATCTTGCGTTTTATTGTTATTACCATGTTATATCCTGTAAAGTACAAGCAGTTAGATTCTTCAAAAAATTATATTTTTTTATGTATCATTAAAATATCAAACTATAAAAGAATATATATGTATATACAGTGAGGTTGCAAAGTATGGAGTAAGATTCATAAAACCCATAAAATAAAATTGTTGTTTCGTAAAAATGCTCGAATACCTACACTAACTGGATATATTTTAGTAGTAGGTCCTACTTTGGTCGGCAATACTTGTTGAATTCATCGATTTTTTTAAATGGCGACCTATCCCCTACTTCCATCTGTTCGGTAGTGTTCCATTCAGTATTCGGTAGTTAGTAATTTGGCCAACTAACTATCAGTAGGTTTTTCCCGGTTTTCACAAAAAAAATTATACTACTTTTTTGTGACCATCGATTTGCGAATGGAACACAGAAGTATAGGTTGCCATTTAAAGAAAAAGTCGATGACAGCATACATGCAACAAATATCGTCGAGTAGAGTGGCATCTGCTACTAAAATATGCCCATTTTGTATAAAATTATTTTAGATATTCTTCTATTTTATGAATTTTATTCCATACTTCACGACCTCACTGCCGTTTCATTGTTCGTTTGGTATGCCCGTAATGTAATGTAATGTCAATCCCCTCTGTTGTATTGCGTAATGGAAGCTGTGATGTTTTTATTTTAACTTACAATATAAAAAAGTATTTTTTGATTTAGTAACATTTTTTATACCCATGAGTTGTCCCACACCAAACAAATTGATTTAATAAAATTCGGGACATATGTTTCAAGAGCACGTCGGCTCTCATTGTCAACCAATT